>JBBPNN010000314.1:0-30505 GCA_038090935.1 Hortiboletus campestris
CCACATCTTCCCCGTTAGGATGGACGTATGGTACAGAATACGCTGTGCTTTTTCAGTGGCCGCTGTGATTGCCTCAGCCACGAGAGCGATGGCTCTCAGCATGACCTGGCCCATCTGCTGGTTCTGGAGGAGGATAAGCTGAAGCAAATGGTTAGCACTTTCGTCAGTATCATCATTGAAACCAGAATCATGTTGAGATGTATCTGAGTCGCTGTTCCCGTTGCTGTCAAGCATCTGGGACGGTATCTGATCAGAATAGATGGTATTTGATATCGATCATATACGGCTCAGGCGGGAAGTATATTTGACACTCCGTTTCAATTTCTGAAAGGCGAAGCGGTCGGGTTTTTGCGGAAACCCTGCCCAGGTTCGTTTCCCGTCCGGGCTCTAAGGGGGAGGCCTATCCACGCGAGTTGAGGTAGGAAAGCAATAGCAACAGAATATGCATGAAGCAGAGAGTGATGTCGTAAAGCAAGGGCAATTGAAATCCATTTCTTTGACGCACGAAACCGGTCAGTAGTAGGCCCCACGGGAGCGCAAGCAGCTTGAGAGTATAGTTGAATTGCTTCTTCAAGGTCGCGCATCTCATCCAGATGGTTGGAGCGAACCCAGAAGAACTGGGCGAGGCTTTCCAAGCGGATGGGTCGATGGGGGTGACCTTCAGGGGTGAGGTCGACAGCGACCCTCTGCCTCGAAATTGCTTCCTCAAGATCACTCAGTTCACCATGGCGCTCAAAACGAGCGACGAAGGAGAAGCCCAGGTTGTTCAAACGACGAGGTTTGTCGGGGTGACCATCAGGGGTGAGATCATCGACATCCTTGTGGCTCGAAATCGCTTGTGCGAGGTCACTCAACTCGCCGAGATGTTTGAAACGAGTGAGGAAAGAGTTACCGAGGTTCTCCAGATGGCCAAGTTTGTTGGGATGACCTTCAGGGGTGAGGTCAACAGCGTCCCTCTGCATTGAAATCGCTTGCTCGAGGTCACTTAGCTCGCCGAGGCGATCAAAACGAGATCTGAGGGAGCCACCAAGGTTGTTTAGGTAGGAGGGTTTCTCAGGGTGACCATCAGAAGTGAGGCCAACAGCATCCCTCTGCCTCAAAATTGCACGCACAAGGTCACTCAAATCGCCAAGGCGCTCGAAACGCGTGAAGTAGGAGTTGCCGAGGCCGTCCAGACTGCGAGGCTTGTCGGGGCGACCATCAGGGGTGAGATCAACAGCATTCTGGCGCCTCGATATCGCTTCGTCGATGTCGCTCAGGATGCCGAGGCGCTCGAAACGTGTGATGAAGGAGTTGCCGAGGCTGTCTAAATAAATGGGTTTCTCGGGGTTGCCATCGGAGGTGAGGTCAACAGCTTCCTTATGCCTCCAAATCGCTTCCTCAAGGTCGCTCAATTCTCCGAATCTCCCAAAACGAACGAGGCAGGAGTTGCCAAGGTTGTGCAGACGGCCGGGTTTGTCGGGATGACTGTCAGAGGTGAGCTCAACAGCGTCCCTCTGCATCAAAATCCCTTGTTCGAGATCGCTCAGCTCGCCAAAACGCTGGAAACGAGTGAGGAAGGAGCTGCCAAGGCTGTTCAGATGACCAGGCTTCTCGGGACGACCGTCAGGGGTGAGGTCAACAGCGTCCCTATGCCTCGAAATTGCTTGCTCGAGGTCACCTAACTCGCAGAGGTAATCGAAACGAACTCTAAGGGAGCTGCCAAGGTTGATCAAGTGGCCGGGTTTCTCGGGGCGACCATCAGGGGTGAGGTTAACAGCATTTCTGTGCCTTGAAATCGCTTCCTCGAGGTCACTGAGCTCGCCGAGTCGCAAGAAGCGAGCTGCGAAGGTGCTGCCAAGGGTGTTTAAATAGGTGGGTTTCTCTGGGTCACCATCAGGGGTAAGAGCAACACCATCCCCGTGCCTCGAAATCGCTTGTTCAAGATCACTCAGCTGGCCTCGGTGCTCGAAACGAGCTCTAAGGGAGCTGCCAAGGTTGATTAGGTGGCGAGGTTGGTTGGGGTGACCATCGGGGGTGAGGTTAACAGCATCCCGGTGCCTCGAAATCGCTTCCTCGAGGTCACTCAAGTTGCCGAGACGCTCGAAACGAGCGAGGAAGGAGTTGCCGAGGTTGTGTATACGGGTAGATTTGTGGGGGTCACCATCTGAGGTGAGGTCAACAGCATTCTTCAGCCTTGAGATTGCTTGCTCTAGATCGCTCACTTCGCCTAAGCGCTCGAAACGGGTGAGGAAGGAGATGCCGAGGTTGTGCAGACGGCCAGGTTCCCTGAAGTGACCTTCAATAGTAAGATCAACAGCGTGCTTCTGCCTCGAAATTGCTTGCTCGAGATCACTCAGTTCGCCGACATGTTCAAAACGAGTGAACAAGAAGAGGCCGAGATTCTGCAGATATCCAGGTTTGCTGGAATGGTCATCAGAGGCGAGGGCAACAGTGTTCGTCTGCCTCGAAATTGCTTGCTCTAGATCGCTCAGTTCACCTCGGCTTGCGAAACGAGCGAAAAGGAAGAGGCTGAGGTTGTGCAGACGACTAGGTTTCTCGGAGTGACCATCAGAGGTGAGGTCTACAGCATCCCTATGCCTCAAAATCGCTTCCTCGATGTCACTAAGCTCCCCAAGGCGCTCGAAACGAGCTCTGAAGGAGCGGCCGAGATTGTCCAGATGGCGGGGTTTGTTGGGGTGACCATCAGAGATAAGAGTATTAGCGGCCATCTGCCTCGAAATCGCTTGCTCGAGGTCACTTAAGTCTCCGAGGCGTTCGAAGCGAGCACTGAAGGAGAGGCTGAGGTTATACAAACAGCCAGGTTTGTTGGGGTGACCGTCAGGGGTGAGATCAACCGCATCCTTCTGCCTCGAAATCGCTTGCTCGAGATCATCCAGTTCGCCGAGTCTCTCGAAACGACTGAAGAAGCAGAGACCAAGGTTGTCCTGATAGCGAGGTTTCTCAGGGTGACCATCAGCGGCGAGGGTAACAGCGTCCTTCAGCGTCAAAATCGCTTGCTCGATATCGCTCAGTTCGCCGAGGCGATTAAAACGAGTTCTGAGGGAGAGGCCGAGGTTGGCCAAACGTCCTTGTTTGCTGGGGTCACAATCAGGGGAAAGGTCAACAGCTTCCTTGTACCTCGAAATCGCTTCCTCGAGGTCGCTCAGTTCTCCGAGAGCCTTGAAACGAGCAAGAAAGGAATTGCCGAGGTTGTTTAGCCGGAGAGGTTTGTCATGGTGACCATCAGGGGTGAGGACAACAGCGTCCTAATGCCTCGAAATGGCCTTTTCGAGGTCACCCAATTGGCCGAGGCAATCAAAGCGAGTGAGGAATGTACTGGCGAGGTCGTTCAGACGACCAGGCTTCTCGGGGTGACCTCCAGAGGTGAGGTCAACAGCAGCGTTCTGCCTCGAAATTGCTTGCTCGAGGTCACTGAGATCACTTAGTCGCCGGAAACGTGTTCTGAAGGAGTTGCCGAGGCTGTGTATATATCCAGGTTTGCTGTGATGATCGTCAGGAGTGAGATCAACAGCTTCCCTCTGTCTCGAAATCGCCTCCTCGAGGTCACTCAGCTCACCGATGCGCTCAAAACGAGTGAGGAAGGAGTTTCCGAGGTTGTTCAGACGGCCAGGTTTGTCGGGGTGACCACCAGAGGTAAGGTTAACAGCGTCCTTCTGCCTCGAAATTGCTTGCTCGAGGTCACTCAGTTCGCCGACGCGCCCGAAACGAGTGAAGAGGCAGAGGCCGAGATTGTTTAAACAAGTGGGTTTCTCAGGGTGACCATCAGGAATGAGGTCAAGAGCATCTTTGTGCCTCAAAATCGCTTGCTCGAGGTCACTCGACTCGCCGAGGCGCTTGAATCTATACGATAACGCCACACCGAGATTCGTTATCCCTGAAAGGTACCGATGATCCGAAACTGAAATAGACCGGATAGATGCCTGCAAAACCGAGATTGCTTGTTGGAGGTCGGCTAAGTGACCCAACTGTCTGAAGCGGAGCAACAAGCGGGTACCCAAAGTCTATAGGTCCTCCTCTTTTAAGCTTGAAGGTGATTCCTGGCTTTTTGCCTCCACAAGGCTCCTTTTCCGTCCAGCGCGCATCTCGAGCAAAGAGACCACCTTTCGCCTCTCATGACTTCCTCCAGAGGTGAGATCCATGGCTTTGTGCAGCAACACCTCAGCCTGTACTGCGTCGATTTCATGTTGCCGCTTCGCGAATCGCGCCAAGTGCACGACGGCCAGTTGGATCAATGTGGAGGGTCGGTCAGGGTGGCCGACAGGACGGGCAGCAAGTGCATCGCGATACAGTGTAAGCGGTAATTCGAGGGATAGATCACTGTCGTCGACCCAACGGTAGATGAATTTTGCCATCGCCAAGTTTGACTGAGCAGCCGCTCGACATGGATGGTCCAACGGGCAAATATTGAGCGCTCGCTCAAAATGATCAATAGAACACTCGAGGGCCTCTTTTTCCTTGTTCTTTCGGTAACGCGAGAGGGCAGTGTGACCTTGGTTTGTCGCATCTTCTAGCTGGTCTCGTGATTCTGTGGTTGACTGTGAGCAGACAATGATTAACAAGTGCATACGGTATTGACACAGCTTGCATGCTTACGCAATGAGGGTCAAGGACTCTTGACGCTGGTGAATCAGTGCCCTTGCGCTTCCGCCGATAGACAGTCACCAAAACGGATGAACACGGAGATACGATCCCCTCATCATTTGGGCAGAATTTAAATGCTATCATGGTGTGAGAGCGCAAGCCCATATAGAAAACTCTGTCTTACTCACGAAGATCATTTGTGCTGCAGTCCAATAGTTGTTTCACGGTAATTGTCAACTTTCGCAGCTGTTCCCCAACACCCAACATGGGCTGAAATTCAAAAGATGCATAGATCCCAAGACAAATCGTGGCAGAAAGATCAGACGGACTGCGACCGCTGTTAGGATTGCTGCGGGTGGAAGATGGGAAGTCTCACATTAGGATTGGCCCAGCCCATTCGATGACTTCGCCAATCAATGAGACAGGCTTGTTTTTAGTTCTCCACTCCTGACCACTGTGCTGCACCGCAGTGTAAAAGCCGGCAGGGAGTCGTCCAAGAGCAACATCAACGTTTGTCGCTCGGATACCTACCTTAGCATTAGCAATCTTTGCGAGCTGTGAAGACAAGTAAATTGCGTACTCGTAATAACCATTTCTTCGTGCTCGTCCACCCACGTTGCAGTGCCCAAGGAAGAAGGCAGGCCCCGCGATTGCTCCCCAAAACCACATGTTTCCTCGCTTCCTGGTTTCTGCTCCACACATTCGGAGTTGGTGTTAGAGACGTTCAGGGGCTGTACGCTGTCCTGCTAGATGGGTCAGTTGGCAAACCAGGGGCTAGGTCTCGCAGCCTACTAGTACAGTCAGGGCAGTGGATGACCTTGATTCAGACTGATTTTTGGAACTTGCACTACTGGCCATCGGTATTCTAGGGAGATAAAGATGTTAGAATAGACAGCGAGGGACGTACCTGGAGCACTTCTAAGTGCATGCTCGCCTCCACAGGAAATGGGGCAGTGCTGGCAACCTACTGCCTGTGATTACATAACCGGCTTTACAAGAATCTGTGCCGGCACGGCCCCCAGTGGACATCGCCAACTTGAGCGTCTTTTGGTAGGCGATGAGGACGGACGTCGAAACGGTCAAGGGAATGGCCGTTGGCGATTTTAGAGTAATAACCAACGCAGACGCTACTGACAGCTACTAGTCTATAGTGCTGTTGCGTCGGAATTCAGGCCCGGTCGCGAGCCGGGGCTGAGTCACTTACTGGATCGGGGTCCTTTGAGAAGTGAGTCTGCTGACTAAGCACTATTGGGTTGTTCCCTTCAGGCTTCAGAGAGACCGGACATTACCAGTGTTCGTAGTCTACTTCCTTGTCCCCACATCGAGCCTTTCGATGAAGGGATACCTTGCTTTCCCACCTCTTACCCCCATCCAGAGCACTCCAGCACTGCCGTCAAAAATGGTAGAGTTCACCAGCGCCTGTGCCACATGGAGTAATCGCCAGAGCTGTCACGACACAGGACAACCCGAAGACGGTGGGAACGCGGGGCAGGCAATGGAAGGGGAAAGGCAAAAAAGGAAGGAGTGCGAACGTGTGCTGGGTGAGCGCAGCGAGGTCGAGTGGGTGCGTGCCGGCGGCGTTCTCCGAGACGCGTTTGGCAGGCGGGACAAGGCGCGCACGGAGCGGATACGCCAGGAACTGAAGGTGCAGGACGTGGAGAGGGAGAGGATGGCGAGGTGGGAGGCGTACGAGGCGCGTTGGCGCGCGATGCAGTCGTCCTCGGCGCCGATCACGTTCGTCGAATTTCCGTGGCCACTCAAGGAGCGCGTGTCGAGCCGCGACCTCAGCGCGCTCACGCAGAGAACTGTGTCTGAGTTTCTCTTCGAGAGCTTGGCGGTCAGGACCAATGCGACGACGAAAAGGGAGAGGATACGGAGCTCGCTGCTTCGTTGGCATCCGGACAAGATGTCACTTGTGCTCAGCCGTGTGGCACCCGACGATCTGGAGCTCGTACGGGAAGGGATCCATGTCGTGTTTGGCATTCTCAAGTCGTTGCAGGACAAGGAACGGACGGGGACTCTCTAGCAAAGTGGCATCTATAGAATCGCCGCTGGCGGTAAGGACTATCTTTCATCTGGGAGATCTGTAACGTCTATATGTGAATATATATCAGGATCGTCCTTATTTCTAATCTTGTGAGTTTCCAGACGCAAGAACCCACCACTCGTCGGCGCTCGGACACATGCCGGGAACCTCAAATAATGGGATCGTTGCTGAATTCTGTGTCCGCCGTGTATCCCGCTCATGGGCGATGATCAGAATCACAACAAATCCTCGATACCGAGAGTTGTCTCGCCTATACATCGACCGAACGCGTTGTCGCCCACGCCACTGCTGCTCTGGGGAGCAGGACAATGAAACGTGGGAGTCCCTTCCGAACTCGACGTTACTAATCAGTCACGCACAAGTAGAGGCCGCTTGCGCTGACCTCAATGGCCATGTCTTTCTCGACAACAAACCAGACATCTTCCCTGGCCAACCAGATACATCAAATCTCACCAAAAGAGATATACGCATTTGATGTCGAGGCAACAAACGCATACTTCAACAGGTGCCATGGACCAAGAGGAAGTGCTTCGCGGTTACAACCCCTGGTTTAAGCGTGTCCTTGCACGTGATCGGGTGGAATCATTCCCATCCGGGCTATGGGTGTTGGTTATCTGCTATAGATGTACCCAGGTGAACAACTAGCAATTCCAAGATCCCTTCGTAGCTGTCGTCGTACGTCTGGGGTCGTCCCATCTTCCACTCTCTATCTCACTTTCGTGTCTCGTTCTCGTTTTTCCACAGATCGACCCCAGCCACACGATTTCAGTGGGAACGGTCGGCATTGGTGCCTTCAGTGCTTAGCCAAATGACTATACCTCCAACATCTTCCACCTCTGAATACCAATCCATCCACCTCGCCATGATCGAAGATCTCGGTACCCTTGCAAATCAATATTATCAACTTGAAGTCGAAACCTTTAAAACCCAGTTTGGACGAGGAGCTGCTTGGGCTGTTGTGGAACGAATACTAGGTCAATGGCTGAACGGGTGTAATTTGATTTTGGTGCTTTTCTCCTTCTCTACATGTCCGAAGTCTGGACCGATTACGATCTATCCCAGGGTATTTTATAGAATCGTGCCCATGCGGTATCGCAGATCGCGGATTTGCACGAGAAACTTGCGAGAGCGCAAACAGCGGTCGGTGATGCACGGCCGCTTGTACTGACGTTAAAAGGTCAAGACGAAAAAGTATCCAACAACAAAGTATCGTCACCGCCTCTCAATTTCGCCCAAAGTCCCTCCTCTTACGCGATGTTTCATAGACAACAAAAAGGAAGACAATCAACTCACCAAGATCGTCAATGACAGGTCCGTATTGCATTCCTCGCGTCTACTCGTCTTGAAGGGTGACCCTTGTCACAATTTGGTTACAGCCAGAAAATCGCTGCTAACGCGCAACGCGATCTGATATTGCAGGTACCCAAGGACGTCATCTTTTCTTCAAGACTGGGGCAAGAACCGGATGTGTCACACGTGGCAAGGCCAGTAGATGCGACAATGACGAGAGGCTGATTGTATCGATAGACATGTTGAAACCGGTACGAATATAATACGGCGTTCAGATCTGGATTGACACCAGTATGACAAGGGTATAGTGAGAAGGCGTGGCCCGTTGTCAGCGAACAAAACACCATTTGGCGGGGTCGATGTTGTTCTTGGAGAATGAGATGGACCGTAACTTACGTGTGCCGAGTATCAACTAGACCGGACCAACTTGAAGGGGTTCGCCAACTTCCAGTTCAATTTTCCGAGGTAGGCGGTCATTCGATTTTCCTGTGATGCGCACCGAGATTGCACACACGTCAAGTTCCTGGAAGAAGTTGTTCACATGAAGCCTGGCGATGCGTAACTTGATTAGGGACAGGCTTTGATGATAAGACTCCCAATCTACATCAGAACGTGTTGTGCAGCAACGACGCTCGTCTCTGTCATCGGGCGGCACTGGGAGAAGGCGGTGACGAACGGGAGCCGCCGGTTTGCGTCTCGTTAAGGAGTGGTGAAGTTGGATGAGGTGAGCTTCTTTCGAGGTTTGAGTTGCCCTGACCAACGTCTCCAGCGATGCTCTGCAGCCTATGTCCAGCACATTTCCAAAAGTACACACAATCGAGATTTTTACATGCAAGCAAGGTATACCGCGCCAAGAGCGCTCTGTGACGCACAGCAACCAAATAGTGGAAACATACAGAAACGACAACAACAACAAAAACTGTCACAAGTCATCACGAAGCGTCAAGAAGAGCACCCGTTGGTTATGCGTCAAAATCATCATCTTGTTGTTCAAAGCCCAAAACTGTGGATTGTCTGGCAGCGGTCGTAAATGTTGTGGGAGCCAAAACAACCGCTTGTCCTCCTTGCACACCCATCCATCTTTTCGTATCACATACGAGCTCCGGAACAGACAGTCGAACGCCTGGTCCTCGTATTTGGAGATCAGATGCGGCAAGGATGGGGGGGCTTGTTGACCTTCCCCTTTTGTTGGCTGACCCGACGAGGCGTCCCCGGATTGCGATGTATTCGATGTCCCCTGCCGGTCACAAACGGGGCAAGACGTGTTGTTCTCCTCTCCTTCTCCAGGCGAAAAGAGCTGTGTGGGTACAGTCCAAAAGGATACATCGTTGTCGCCCGTCTTGCAAATCAATCTGGGTGGGTCTTGCAAAAACCGGACGAACCGAACGGTCTGCGTGAACGCAGTCCCGCTGAGGCAAACCGTGTGCGATGCCGATGTCGAAAGAGAGACGAGGCGAACCGCCCCGTCTTCGTGTGCAATCACAGCTATGTCACCCTGCGATGCAAATCCCACCGCTGTAGCGGGGGAATGGAACTCTTCGTGGGAGATGGTCGCTTTGCACGCCCCAGACGACGGATCCCAAAGCTGTACGACCCCTTGGTTGGAACCGCTCAACAACGTCTTTGAATCGCCGGAAAAGTCTAACGCGGCGAAGGAGGCATCCGCCGCCACGTCCATCTCCTTCTTGGTCCGCTTCCCAACGTCGCACACCGTGATGGCACCTTCGTGACCACACCCGACGAAGTTGCCATCAGGGGAAATACAGAACGCTTGGACTTTTTTTAGTCCCGAAAAACGGATCTTTTGCGTTCCCGTCGTAGATTCATACACGCGGACTGTATTCTTGTTCTGGCGTTCCCAGATATCGGACATGGACCATGCAAAGGTACTCGAGTCGGCTGAAAAAATGGGCTTTGGTACGTCATCCGTGCGTGCGTAGTCGGCGATGCCAAAGTCGACTTTGGAGAGAGATTGGAATTGACCGTTGGTGAGGTACCATGGCACCGCACTGTTGACGAGGAACCGGGCCCCATTTGGAGAGGCCACCACGATCGTCGCTGAGCGAAGCGGGACGGCAAGATCCCGCCCCACTTCTTCGACCCACGTTCTGGACGGTACAGTGGTATCCAAAATATCCAGCGAACCAACAGAGTTCACAGCCGCAACACGAGTACCATCCGGTGACAACGCGAGCGCCGACAGGTGAGCTCGTGATCCATGTATGGAAGGTGTGTCCACCTTTGACCCGAACGGTGCACACCACGTTTCGGAGAGATACGAGAACGAAAAGGAGGACGACTGTGACGAGTAGGCGACCAAGAGTTCCTGATCCGTCAGTCCGCTCCAATTCGACTCGAACGCCTTCCTCAACAGGAATGCAGGAAGCCCGCGCCCAATCACTTTAGCTTGCCAAATTGGCGCGTTACCCATCAGGGACTGGATATGTTGCCCCCAGTCCCAGATGGACACGTTAGAGAAGGACTTGCGAGAGGAAACGCTGCTGGCGAGGATTGTTCCGGCCGAGGCCGAGAGAAACCGTTTGTCGTCGTCAAAGAAGTGTACTGAGCAAACGGGGTTCTTGTGCCCTTTGGAAAGCGTGCGCGTACAGCTCCCAGACCGAACGTCCCAAACCTTGATTGACTTGTCTTGCGAGCCCGTTACGACCATGGTTCCATCACGAGAAACATCCAACGCGGTGATTCCCGCACGATGACCCATCATTCCGCGAGCCACTTTGCCTGCATAGACATCCCAGAGAATGAGCAAGTTATCTTCCGACCCCGAGCACAAACGCTGGGAGTCTGGCATGAAGGTGAGCACTGTAACCGGCCCCTCGTGAGCGACCAGCTTGTGCAAGCGCTGGGCTGACTCGAGTGACCATAGCTGGATCGTGTGATCCAGTGCACCGGAGGCGAGCAGGGCGCTGTCAGGAGAGAACTCAAGACACGTGATCTTGTCCGTGTGCGCGCCCACGTCCTTGAGGTGCTCTCGACCCAGATTGGGGTCCCAGACTGCGACCATGCCGTCTGTGAATGCAGCTGCAACGAAGGCCCCAGAGGCCGAGAAACTAATCAAAGAAGATGATCCTTTGTCTCCTAAGCTGGCCACATTCCCTCCCGTGACAACATTCCACAATCGGACCCCTTGATCGCCGGCTGTAGCGACGACGCTCCCGCTGGGCGAGAAAGCAACGGAGGTGACAGAACCGAGATCGATGGCATACTGATAAGCCTGCCACTCGTCATCCTGACCCTGGTGGATCGTGCAAGAACCCCCTGCATCGTGTTTAAAGTTGGCATAGAGCGCGCTGGACGATGGAATAAAGGTAATCGCCGTATGGTAAACGTGTGGTGCGCTTTGAGATATTGGCTGCCTGTAAAGCAACATAAGGCGTTCGGCCTCTTCGATCAATGTAGCCATCTCTTTCGGAAGGGGAGCGAGCGACTAATCGAGTTCAGGCACAAAAGTGATGGAAGAAACGAGAGTGGCTCACCTTGAGCCAATTCAGCGCGTCACGCAACATTATAATCGCCTTCTCTACATCATCGAAAATACTGGCCGTCTCAATCCAGTACAAGAGAGTCTTACTGCAAAATTCCTGCATTGCGTTCAAGAGCGACTCGTACACACCACCTTGACTCGGGAGCTGAGTGAGGTGGTGCGACCAATATCGACACGCATACAGCAATGCTTCGTCATAGGCCGCCCGTCGGCGCTCTGGAAGGTCCTCGATGTCACGAATCAACTGGGATGGGTCATCGAGTCCACACATATTGCGCTTCAATGATCTGACCATGGTCTTGAAACAAAGCTGAGCCATGAGGCGATGATAGACCACGGGATCGATGGTATACCTTCGCGACCTTTGCGGCGAGATCAAGAAATCGCGAAAGGATGCATGGTAGAACTGGATAGGTTGCTCGCCATTCTCTGATGACAACAACACCGAGCCCAGCGCGGGGATGACAATCCTGGCATCTACATCTGGTCGGTCAAGCAGCTGGTGCAACGCCGAAACGGTCATCGGGACGGACAAGCAATACACGATGCCGAGGATGAGACGAACAATGTCGGAATCTGGGAAAGTAGACACAGCATCCAGATATAGAGCGTCGAGCTCAGCATACGTAGTGTCGCGGGATGGCTTATCGTCCAAAATAGCTTGAAGACGCTGAATGGGGTTGTGCAACCTATCTCCCACGAACTTGACTACCGTCAATGCGAATATAAAGAGGCCCGATGCCTTCTCAACAATCCGGTTGAGATCCTTCGGAGATGGCCATGGCGCGTTCAGCATGACTTGCGAGTGCTCTTGGTAAACTTGGTTTAGCGCATGCTGCAAGAAGCTTCGAATGTCGTCCTCCACGCTGAATGACTCGATTTCCAGAGTAAGTGTGATTGACGCGACATCCTGCTGGCGAAAGAGAGCTTGGAGCCAAGGCTCAGGGCGACTTGTTACTAAAAGACGCAAGGGTAGGGGTGAATGGCGGACGAGTTGGATCAAAAGGGACACCAGTTCCACGACAAGCCGGGGGTCATCGCATTCGTCAAGGGCGTCTACTATGATTAGAAACGATGACCCAGGTTGTTCGAAACCGCTGGATAGAGGCTCCAGCAGCAGCTTTTGCATCTGCTCGCGGAGCACCTTGGAAGGAATCATGCTGTCCTGTTCCAAGACGGCAAGAATAACTGGACGGATCGCGGGAATGTAAAATAAAAACTGGGTGGCAATCGTCGGGAAGAAATGACGGGTAGTACGCCGTTCGATATCGCGCCGCGAAAAGAAGAAACTAGCTGCCAGACGTTTCTGAAGGGCAAACTTCTCTGCGATCGTCTGAGATACTGCTGATTTTCCAGAGCCAGGTCGACCGTTGATCCAGCAGATGGGCTTATCATTGTCGTTCTCGCTTTCGCCGTGGATCCACAGCGTCAAGCGGTCGAGGAGCTGAACTCTGGTGCCTTCCAAACATCGTGGCGCGGGATGGCGTTCCGCAGAATCGAATACAGCGCTGGGGGCACTAGCCTTGTGCAACGCTTCCCAGCCTAGTCAAAGTCGATGGATCAAAACAAACGGGAAAGGCGTTCAGGCGCGCTGACCTATCTGACTGCTTTGCAATATCTGATTTCCTTGTACGATCGTGTTTATCGTTTGATTTCCCTGCACATTGGTGCGAGAGGTGAAATACTGATCACGATGGACCTCACTGAAGGTGGAATGGCTAGCGTCGATGTGCGAGGAATTATTGAACATGTTGGTTTATGTGACGGGGAGCATTCAGGGCCACCAGCCTCAAACCTGTCACAGACTATAATTAACTGCCTCAGATATCGATGTCCCACCCCTTACCTCAAGTTTCCAAATGGCGAAAACGCATCGATTAGCGCCCAATAGCACTCGGAGGTTCAAGTTGGCTGTCGTGAAGTGTATCAGCTCGGATGCTGCCGAGCGAGCACCTCGGCTCGGAGTCGGAGTGGAATAACGGTTGGCTTAGTGGGGTGTCCAGTGACTCGGAGTAATGCTGAACATTATTCGTGCTGCACTTTCATTCGAACGCTTTCGATGTACATGTGTATACAAAAGAAAAAAGGGATTTGTGATGACTACACCAGCTTGCGCCAGGTCCAGGGTGCCTCGAAGGGTCATCCATTTGTCAAATCACATTTCCTTTTTCGGACAACGCAGTGTGTTTCAAACTACTACTTGCTTGACCATGTATGCGCATCCTCAGTCTCTTGCCTTCCTCTAGTCTGGTACGTACAAGACTGGAGGTATGTACTATCTGCACTTATATTGTACTGACATAGGTCTTCCCCATTTCCATGGTACTATTTTCAACTCTGCTTCGCCCATCATTTCAAGTGGTTCAACGAGACCAAGTCGGTTGAAAAGCGAAATCAGAACACTTTTGGCGTAAACTCCCTACCACTTTCTTTGAGCACGTGCTCGACGACCTTCATCGCTTGCAAAACATGTTCTTCTTCGAATCGGCGCCCGATCACTTGCACACCGACCGGTAACCCATCCATCGCTTCTGCATCATAGACAGAATACGCGTTTTTTCCGATGACACCCATCCGTTTGTATTCCTGGCTTTGTTGAAAATCTTTCGGCAGCGCATCCGACTTTTTGTTCACAAACGTCACTGGTAAAACCCCGGCAACGTAGTCGACCTGTCACATATGGTCAGACATACAGGGTGGCGGAAGCGAAGGGTCGGTGCGCACGATGTTACATATCATACCCATCGCGCCGGAGATCAACGTGACCTTCTCAGCTGTCCCTGTCGGTATGGCCGGCATGGGATGAGGTACGGTCAGGACGAAGTCCAAGCCCTCCGCCTCCCAGGCATCGTACCATCGAACTCGATATTCGTCCCGAGCGAGGACGAGCGCACGCTCTTCTGCGGCCGTCTTGGTGTGCAACGCCTCAATCAGAGATGCCCAGACTTCATCTCCCGTCAGGATGCGAGTAAGCATAGCAAGTAGCTTCTTGGCGAACCACGGCAACTCCAAGAGGAACTTGGAACCGCTCATGACAGCGTCCAACTTTTCATCTTTACGCAATAGTTTCCAAAACCCAGCCCCTTTTACGCGGTCGGAATCACACGAAAAAAAAGGCAAAGCAACACTCACCCGCGTCCGAGAAGCATAATTGTAATCCGATGCTGAAGCCTTCTAAAATGGGTGGTGGGGTGCTGGAAAACGTTTGTAAGCAATTGTCCACTCATGACATGAAATGTAAACACTCGCAAATTCACGACTTCGTGCCCTTGTTTCACCAGCGCATCCGAAACCCATTCCAAAGCACGACGACAAGCGGGAGTTGGTGGTATTATCCCTATCAAAAAATTTCATAGCCCCGACGTCAGCAAAAATTTCGCACTCACCATCGTCCCATATGATCCCCCATCGTAATTTTTTGTCTGAGAGATCAACTTGCCTCCAGGGTAATGGAACACACTGTCCCGTCGGGGGTTAGAGCGCATCCTTGGCAGGCACTATTGGTCTCACTGTGTGATCATAATTCCACGGCTCCATCTCCACGACTCGCTTCCAGAATTCTTCCAAATCATCCAAGCGTCGTGCCATCGGCGAACACGAAGTATCGACAAACCCCTGACCGGGTAGTGGCGGCAATGCACCCCGACTCGGAAACCTGCCAATGGACGACCGCATACCGTATATCCCGCAACAGTGAGCAGGCCACCGGACGCTTCCCCCGATATCCGTACCGATCTCGATAAGGCTACCTCGACAAGCCAGAAGAGCGGCACCGCCACCGGTCGAAGCGCCACTTACGAAGTTGGCTTTGTATGGGTTGCTTGTACGGCCAAAAAGGTCCGAGGAGGTCTCAAGACCAATGAGTCCCGGGGGTGTCGCCGTTTTCACGTGTATGATCGCCCCAGCATCTTGCAAAAGTCGGACAACGGCAGCAGAGGAGGATGCGGGCTTATTTACTCTCGACGAATAGCCTATTGTCGTGTCATACCCCTCAATGTCGATGCAATCCTTGACACTGACAAAGACGCCGGACAGCGGGTGGGTAGACTCGTGAGTGCTTGATTTACGCCCGCGACGCGTCGGAGATCCGGGTGGCTTCGGGATTGTGGACTCCTGCAACATGATAGCGGCTAAACAGTTGGTCGCTTTCTGAGCCGACACGACTTTCTTGCCATAGGCTTGCAGTATTGCGGACGTAGACAAGGTGTCAGCCTCATGGCGATGTACGAGTTCACGTAGGGAAAGATCGAGGATTTTGTTATCTTGTTCTGTGCAACTCTCCGAGAAGGAGGTTGGAAGGGCGTCAAGCTGCCGCTGCCGCTCCTGTTGCTTTGCAGCACTGAACGATATGAATGAACAGTTGTGCGGAAAGTCTCGGGGGGGCTCACCAGTCTCGACGATGAGGGGAGGAAGAGAACATGGGGGTGATTTAGCAGACAGGGGTGATAAAAGGAGCGCCTTATGTATGGCCGAAGCCGGAGGGTCACCGAGTCAAAACTCGGAGCGACATTCGCTACTGAAAACGCATCGGCGCCGCTTCAGGAAATATAAGACATTTTTGTGGCCCTGCCACCGGATCACCATGGCACCCTTGGGTCGTGAGAGAAATCTGACTGAAACAGTGGCGGCCTGATTAGAGAGTCATGCTACGGTAGTACGGCCGCAAACTTTGGAGTGGTTCGAATCGCCCTGATTTGAAGAAGTTGGCAGAGCCGATCTGATCGCTACAGAACTTTGCGAACCTGATGCGGATGGCAGAGTGGGAATAGTGCGGGCCGTGCAGAACAGGTGCTGTTTAATTAACAACTCTGACCAACTAGCTGCTAACGGAGTGTAGCGCAGGAGGAGATACCTAGAGTGTTCGTAAACTGGCTTGTACCCTGTGCCAAGGGTTTAAATCGTGGTCGGGGACTGGGAACGCTTTCGGGGCCGATGGCCGATAGCACAACTATAAATTTAAAACAGGTGATTATTACGATCTCCGGCGGACCAGAATGAAAGCATCTAACCAAACCGATAGAAGAGCACGAGATATGGACTCATATCTGTGTTCCCACGCCTATTTATTCGTGCCCGTTTGCGCTTATACGGGAAGGGAGGCCTATCGCCGAGAGCACGTATTCCAGCATACTCTATCACCCACAGTACTTAGCGCTAAACATGGCACACGCATTGCTATTGCTTCTCAATCGCTTCCAATGTACTGTTCTCCCGTCAGACGGCCATCAGACGGACAGCAGTGAACGATTGGGACTTTCTGGGACATACCCTGCTAGCTCGGTATCAAAATACAGGGGCATCGTGACCCAATGTGCGGCGTTCTCCCGCTCTGGCAAGTCATTTCCGTCTGATGATGGTGTGTCCACTGATCCTGATCCTGATCAAGCCGAAATAAGTGCGACGGCAATACTGGGCGAATAGGATGAACAGTTCAACCCCGATGCCTGATTGGATGGAATAAACTTACGATACATAATGCCATGACGGAGCATTAATATTAGGTATCGAGAACACGCCGACAACCGCGGAATGGAGGTGCTTAAGCCTTCCTCGGCTGGGTCATCGTGGGGAAGAAAGAACTTTCAGAGATAGGTCTGGAGGTCGAGTAGAAAACAGGCTATCAGCCAGAGCAATAAGCAGTGCTGTTTGTGTGATGAAGATGATAGGCCCTGAGAGCTCACCGTTATTGTTATTTAAAGTATGATGCACTTGAGAATATCACAGCTCGCAAGCAACGCACTGATGGGATCCTGAGCCTCCCCTTCCCAAACCCGAGGCTCTCTATGATTTCGAACCCTGTCAAGCAGCGAATCTTTGGCTTGTGCTTGGGGATCAGTGGCGAGGAGAAAGAAAGGAATGATGTATTGGTTGTAACGCGACTGAGATACATCATGGATTGTACAGACGAGACGAGAGTAGTGCAGGGACGCGCACGAGGGGGAAAGTGGGCGGCAGCACGAAGCACGAAGCGCTGTCCAGCTCCAGGGAGTCCTAGGGCTGTGGTGAGCTGCGAGGGCCGGTGGGAAACGCCGTCTCGCAGGCCGACCAACGGGAGCCTAGGATTCTCCGGAACCCAGGAGAATGCGAGGCAGGGGAGATGACTGAAGGTGTGGGGGGAGGGCGAAAAAGATGGGATAGAGTCCCAGCTCTGAATGCAGCAAACACGAGCGGGGAGTATGGTGCGAAAGAAACAAAGGATGCGACACAGGCCTCGCGCTCGGCCAAAGACAAGGCTCTGTGACCACAATCGTGCCTCACTTACGTAACAGAGCCGCACACAAAGGCAGACGAATCACGTGAGAGGTGCGTGACACGTCAACAAGTGCCAATAACCGCGCGCCACACTCATTCAACGATCGTCGGGACCGGTGTTTGGCGTTTGCAGCGGCCGACGATGCTCTTGTCCAGTTTTCACTCCTCCAGCCCTCTCACATGTTCCACTCCCAGCCGCTCCTCCTACTATTCGGCACGGAGTCATCAGCCCATGAACTCCTCCCCTCTCGCATCCCCGACCTATTCGTCTCCAACACACAAAGTACAAGAACGGCGGCGCGCACAGTATAAGTCAATGACGCCTGCATCTTACCGCTCGTCCGTTACCCCACCCTCTTCAAAACCCCTCTTCCGCCCCGGCAACCAAACGCCGGAAGACCCACAAAAAGTATTCCTCAGGGAACGCTTCCAAGCCCGGTGTAGAGCACACGCACAGAAACTGCGCGAGCGCGCCGTTAACTCGCGCAGAAGCAGTGACAAGTATTCCGATGTATTCATGGATTGTAATGACGAAGACGAAGAGTCGGACGATGTCATCATGCAGGACGAGGTGCGTTTTGTCGCGTATGGGGGCCCCGCGCGTTCCGCTGATGGAGAATGGACGGAACGTAGCTCTTCCGGAGAATAATGCAAAGCGCAAACCATAAGAAAAACCACTCGTATCGTGTCTCTTATGCCCTTGAAGTCGGCTCTTCGTTTGATCCGGACATAGAAGATCCGAGCGCGTGGGAAACCGAGCTGCGGGGTGAGTCCAAGTTAAAGGGTTTACCATTTCGTGTCCGCTCATTCGTGCTTTCAGATCAAAAATCGAGCAGTACCGAACCAACTCCTGACGAGTTAGAAGAAGAAGAATTCCTTGAATATGCTGAGAAATGTGCAGCACTCGCAGACTTTGCAGATTTAGACCTCGCGACGGACGACGGTGATATGGGTGACTTGCCACCCGACGTGTCTCGTCAAACATGTCAGTCACGAAACATGCGTCAGTTAAGTGATATGGACGTGTCTTGACGCTTGATTGTTGGTTATCGCACGTATGTTTCAGTGTTATGTATGTGATTGCTCTCGATACAGAAACGGAATCCATTAGCTCTGTCTATGCCTCAGTGCTATCAACCAGGCTCCGGGTCAGACAACGCCTGATAACGCACCGTGCATCATACGGAAGAGGATACAACCCTTGGTCGATATTCCTTCTCATAGTTTGTAGCCCCTGGCAAACACCCGATGAAAAAGTCCGACCATACTAATCTGCAAAGCAGCTGAAATGAATGGCAGTTTGACAACCCTTCCGAACTAAGGGGGCACTCTCATGGGACCATGAGCACGACTTCCTAGATGTAGTTGAAGTGATATCGTATCCACGTGGCGCGCTGTGTAAGCACGATGGCTTACCTAGGTCCCGTAACTAGTACATATACTGTCTGCGATACTGAATGGTACCCATTCAGTATTTCTACCTTTTGGTGTAACGGCTACGCACGGCGGTCTGGTCGCTTACACGCTGCTCTCCAACATCCACTGGAGTAGCAGTTCTTGTTGCAAGCATAACTCTGAACGTGTACCTGTCGAGAGACGGCTTGTACCCTCAAGTTCGAATGAGATGTGATCAGGGGAACCGACCATGCAGATCATTTCCCCCTAGGCAGTGAACCAATCATTTTAGGGAGAGCGCTTGCTTCCTTTGGATATCCAAACAAGTCTCGATCGGAGTGCTCCTGCAGCTTCGGAACCAACCGCGCCACCATAATCACGGAAAATCTGTGTAGAAGAGACAAGTGCCACATGGTGGGCCCCCGACAGTTCTTCCGGAAACAGGGCGGTACGGACATACTTGCCAATTAATGGCACGGCCGGTGACTGCCTTGAAACGAGCCTAACAGGACAAGGACAAATAGTTAGTCCCATGTGGCAGCGGTACCGCGTGAGGCAGCACCAAGCTTCAATCACTCGCGTTCGCTAGCCGAGCGGCGAGTGTTTCAATGTTTTTGATTCCGGTCCAATAAGCTGGCACCCCGTCTCACCAACAGGATAAGGAGGATAAGGATATTTGCAACGTTCGTGCCAGATATGACTCTGTCCGCGCCAGTGAGGTTCTCGGAAAACACGACAAATGTGTTTGTTCACGCAAAAGACATCGCACCTGCGTACGGGAGGCCCATAAAAATGCATTGGGGTCAGGTAAACGTCGATGATGAAAACTGACACTCACGCAACAAGATGCGTAGCACGGGAAAACAGTCACCCACAACACAACACGACTTGCATACAGTCAAAACGAGGATGACGGCGTCAAATGTCAAATGACCAGCCCACACGATGGTCACATCTGCACCGAAAGCCCACAATCAGTGGTTGAAAATATGGGGATGTGAAATCTGGAAAGATTCACATGGCAGAGCCAACCCTGACAATGTGAATAGATGTAATATCACGTTTCCAAGAGGGATCACAAAAGGGGCCCACTGGCGTCAAGAATCCTATGCTGAAAGAGTTGGTCGTATCCCCCGAGGGAACAAACTTACGAAGCCAGTCCCAAGAGCTTCGACGGTGATAATAGCCAGGGGCCTAATATGAGACGACTTTCCCACGGAGTGCGCAAAACACGCATCCTCGTAATGGCTCTGTGGTTGTGGGGTGCCCGATGTGATCCAAGCAGACAGCATAATGGCTTACCTGCGCAAAATAGTCGGGCAATCACGATCACGGCTCACTCAGTAAGTTGTATGGCAGCACAACTGAAGCAGTCGTAGTTTTTGCCTTCACTCTGGACAATGAGACACCTCGCCTCAAAATGGAGACCTTGAGGGACGAAACAAGAAGCATAGTGATCCAACGCACCTTGCGGTCATGAGCCATGGGTATATAAACAATCGCGTCACGTTGAAAGAACAGAGGGCCAAGTAGCGGTTCGCAAAGAAAGTAAAAGACTCAATGTGAAACGTGATCGTCGCCAAGATTGGCGCACCTCCTCAGGAAATGTGACTATGTAGATGCTCATAGAAGAGGATAACTGTGGAGGATCGCCACGGGAGAAATAGAGTTTGACCATAATACGCAGTGAAAGCTATGAGGCCACCCACTTGCGGGGCTTCCCTGTATAGGGAAGAAATGTGTGCAGTATCTTTGCGAACGAATTCATGGCTACCCACAATCGGAGAGGAATCGGAACATCAACGCCCAAATTGCTGCAAGACGAGATCCAGAAAGGGAAGTTACATATACGACTGTGGGACAGGAAATTAGATTGTGGAATAGGTACCGCATATCATATAGATTTTGGGCTAATCACAGATGATTTGTTTGATGGATATGATACTAGCAGAGCTGTTGAAGGCGTCCAGTCAACACCAGGAACGTTATCCAGCAGTACCAGCTGGTTCGAGATTTGCTCGGTCGGATCGTACTCAACTCTTAGGAATTGACTGAAGACCCGACCCCCGCTTCACACCGAGCTATAACTCTTCTGCTCTACAGTTCTCTGCAGCTTGCATAGGAGAAAGCATACCTCGACTCAGTACCGAGTAAACACAATTGGGGCGCATCATGACCAGCTTTCGAGCGTGGGAGTGCTCAAGTGTGGCGGACGAACAACTGCTGGAGAGCACTGCTAACTTGAAGGCCGACGCCGGGAGAGATTATATCATATGGCTTAGATGCAAGAGTGTTCATATGCTGGTTAACTCAGCCTTATTAGCGTAGGAACTTGATGTAGATAGAATTTCTGTCTGTCTACCTGACTGATTCTACTCCGGCATCGGCCCGACCGGCATGTAAGGCGGAAGACGGCTTGCTTAGTGAGCGCTCAGGTCCGTGCACTCACAAATTTCTTTCCGAGCACAGGTTCTCACCGAGATCTTTGCGTCGGTGAGGCATGCACACAGAAATAACGTAGATTCGAGTTGCACATACGAATGTCGACTTGACACACCCATTTAAGGATTCGAGTCTAAGCTGGATGAAACGACGGGCGGGCTTTTGGCGATTCTCCGTTTCAAACTCCGCGCAACACAGTTGCGTGTTGGTCCGGTGTATACTCTAACCTTCCAGGTACTACGATTTATTTTCGGAGGATTCTTCTCCGAGCACCTTTTCGGCGATCGTCAGCGCAGGATGGCAACTTCCTGATTTGGATTCGGGGTTCAAAATGAACTTGAAGACCTGCTTAATTTGGGTAGCGACTCTCCTTTTTCGAGTGAGACGTGACGCGAGGCTAGCGGAGGCATCCTTCGAGGATGCCTCCGACAATCTTTTATGAGGTTTCTCCCTTTCCGTCCACAGAGCGGGCCCGTGCGTCATTTCTCTTCAAAGGATATAAAGGAATCCCACCTTCTCGTCTGCATGCCTTCCCTCCCACTCTTTTCTCTTCTTTCCCCCACATCCACCTACTTCGTCCCTTCAGATTCCCCTTCACCATTGTTACAACGCACTATTACGTGAAGTCCGCTGTTTCAGACTTCTTTGGCTTCTCTTTCTTCCACTCGAACATCCCCGATTCACCGCCATGCGCCCTTCCCCTTCCTCCCCGCCACAAACTCCCGTAACGACCCCGGACGAATCCCATACCCCCACCGTTAAATCCCCCATACAATCCGACTTACCGTCGTCGTCTAGCCAGCCTCCCGCGCCACCTTCACCGCCCGTCTTATCCTCTGGCCACACCACCGTCAGTACCAGTACATCCATGTCCGCGATCCAGTCAACAGTCCAGCCTATTTCGCCCTCGCAAAACCTGACCACAACTTCCATCTCAATCAACAGTAATAATTCTTGTCTTATACTTCCAGAGCCCGCAACTTCACTGCGATGCGACCGCCCTGTAAAAGTTTCATCTCAACCGCTCGATTCCGGTATTGTAGAGCCAGTTCCTTTGTCCACGAAGTCTCGACAGTCCATCACACGTACGTCGCCTTCTTCTGCTATTGGCGGTGCCTCGATGACATTTTCCCTTCGTACAAGCTTCTTTTAGTTTTCCAGGTACCTCCAACTCCGTGACTATATACGACCGCATTTTCCCAGACTCTGCAGATCCTTATTGCACCTTAACTACAGCATCCTCGACTGAATCTATTTCTGCTACTGCTCAACAGACGCCGAATGTCTATATCAATGGCCTCCCTCCTCACTTTACCGAGCAGGATCTCTTCGCTCTTTCCCGGCCATTCGGTAATATCAAAAGTGTTCGGACATTCACTCGACACGTGAGCGAGAAACCTACGTTGGTCTTTCTGGTCTTTATCGTTACTGATGGTGCGATTGACTCCTCCCCCCTCTTTTTTTTCTGTCCTAGGGGTTATGGATTCGTTCTGTGAGACCGTCTCGAAATTTCGCATGCTTGGTGACTCATTCATGTATTCGCATGTCTCCGTAGATTCAGTGATGCGGGATCTGCTCAAAGGTGTATTGAAGGACTTCGAAAGTACCGTAACCTTCATCCATCATTTTCCAAGGTGGGTTAGATCCCGACGCCAAGTCATCTTTTTAACATTCATCGTAGCAAGTACATCGGATCCCTGGCACGGAATACGCTCAACACAACGCTGTCCAGTTGCCCGACCAGGACGAGAATAGTTTCAAGTCGCGCATGGAGAAACTCAAGGATGCTACCTCGACCAATCTCTACATCGAAGGGTGAGTCGTTCTCCTTTCGTCGCGTTAAAGGTACTGAATTTACCTTAAGACTCCCGTTGTCAATAGACGAAGAGGTATCGTTTGATACTGCCACCGAGTCCGGGAAATGTTGATAACGCATATTTGTACAGAGTCTCGCTGCTTTGATGCTGCCCCACAAGATTAAAAGTAGTCGTTTCTTTAAGACCAAACTGAATAACCCTCCTCGTATCATCGCCTTCGTTCGGTACGTCCAGATATTCTGCTTCCCTTCAGTCAATACCTAACCGTGGCTCAAAGCCTCGAAACTCGTACCGCAGCGGAGGAAACTATCGAACGTTTACATGGAAGGATGGTGCGCGGAGTGCATGATCCAGGTTGCAGAATTTCTGTACGCTTTGCTGATAGTGCTGAGCAACGAGAACTCAGAGTTTGTGTTCGTGTCTTTCGTTCAGCAACTCTTACTCAAAAGGAGGTTAAATATAGCGTACTGAAAGGACGTTGAAGAATGGGGATCAATCTCCTTCACGGCTAACTATCGCCCAGGCTTCCCTGCTCAACCTCCGTGGCCAAGAACTTCAAGCGATTATCCGCGACGTGGCGGGGGGTAAGCCCCAGCGTCTCGTCAAGTCGCGCCCGGACACTCAGACTACTTTCAACCCTAACTCAGACTCTGGGCTGCTTCCTTCATCTCGTTCGTTACCTTCCAAGCTGTGTTATATCTACAGGGAGTCTCCGTTGCTATCCACGTCAGATCTCCAGAGCACCTCGGAGATGGACACTCTACTGCAATCAATACAGAACATGGGCTACGAAGACGGATCGTTGGACAGTACGATGAGAAGCTTAGCTCTCGATAACGAGTACCTCATGACGCAACAGGCCCAGCTTCGGGCCCTCGCAAGCGCTGCATTGTTGACCCCGAACCCACTTCCCAGCACACTGCCTCGGAGTCATACCCAAGCACACAATGGCTTTACTCCCGCAGAGGAGCTCATTCTTGAAGCACACGCGCAACGTCTCCAATTGCAGGCACAATTATCACAATCCCCGCCAACCTTCGAACCGATATCCTTGTTGAGAAAGCCCAACGCAAACGCTCGAAGTTTCGATTCTGCGTCTCACGCACCATTCCAGGCACTAGAGCTTGCGGGAAATGCAATGTTGTCTCAAGATGCTTTGTGTACGATCTCGGAGGACGACTTTCACGCCATGGGTCACCCGGCCTGCAGCTTTGCGCCGACTTCTCACGAGTTTCGAGGACTAGGCGATAACTGCCCTCCTAACCTACCCGCCACGACGAGCGCCACATTTGTGCGTCCACCTAGTCGTGCCGTCAGCATCGTGCCACCACCACCAGATTACGAAGAGCCTGGGAAGCGGTCAAAAGGCCATCACCAACGTGCAGAGCGATCAACAGAGTCCAAGCAGATTTCATGCCCTTCTTCCTCGCTGAACAATCGCCAGTCTATTCTGTCGGGCGAAAGCAAACCGTATCCTTCCTTGCTGCAAGCCTCTACCCACCCGAACGATATCAGCAACGGCAACAGCAGCAGTACTATCACTATCTCCTGCCACAAGAATATCGAATTCCAACATCCCTATATGTATACGCATGGCGACGTACGAAGCTGCCCTGAGGAAGACAAGGGATCACGCTTCCGCTTCTCGCCCGCGGCACACACCTACACCAGAAAATTCCCCCAACTTGGCGAGCAGCATTCGACAGTTAAGGAAGGACCGAATTCTCCTGCTGTTGTTTCCCCTGCGCTCACCTACTCATCTCGTACACCATCAACATTAAGTCCAGCCACACCATTCTTTGGCTCTTTTGCGGGCAGTCAAGATGCATTTGAAGTTATGATGATTGAGAACGAGGATGTGGCAGAGAGAAAGCTGAAGGCGAGAGTAGCTAACAAGTGAGGCAGGTTACAGATCAGACTCGTACCATCGCATCGCCCTAGTGTTTTTTTTATTTTTATTTTTGGGCGAGAGGCTGTCGCGTTCATCGTTTTACCAGCATATGTAGCTATCATGGCACAACCCACAGCAGTCCATACTATGAGAATTCTTGGAGTCTTACAAGCTTGGGACCCTGGCGGGTTTGCATAAGCCATGCGAATGCTGCGGTAAATGGCTGCTTGCTCTGTGTGCTACACGCGCGAGACTAGTCGAGGTGACACTTGTCACTCCCCTACGCATAGACGCGCATATACCGAGGACAATAGCCTTGTGGGCATGACTTCTCCCGTGTGGGTGCAGCGTCGGGTATAAGATGCCCCCCACCACACTCCACAACGAGCACGTCTCTGCCTTGAACGTGCTCATTCACCGTCCTACCCTTCATCTCAGCAACCATGACCCCCACATTCACTGTCCTCGGCAACTGGCGTCTCGCATCCTCCTCTGCAGGCGTCGTCGCTGCTGTGTGGTACACTGGTACTTGTGAACAACGAATTTTTGCTCCCGGAGAGTCTGTCTATCACTTTTACATTCGGTTTCGGACTCGCTATCTCATACCTCTAAGCTTGGTGTTTTGAAGAATGCAAGCCTTGTATGACTAGAAACTTGTGACTATATTATTATGCTGAACACGACTGGTTCGAAATGAACAATATATTATGTAGAGCGGCTGAGCGGAGATTGAATTTGGTGATAGTCGAGTTGGCGAGAGGGCGGTCTCGGTGTTTTCAATTGCTTGTTTTTACACCAGCACGCTTTTCCTCGTCGCTCGTTCTCCTCCACTCCTTCACCCTCATCGCTCGTCGCCATGTTTGGTCGCCGCATCCTCTCCGCCGCTGCCTTTGTCGCCGCCTGTCATGCTCAATCATCTGGGCTCACCATCACCAACCCCAGTCCTACCTCTTGGTGGGGTGCGTCTCGAAATCTCATCTCTACGCTCTATCCTCTCATTTTGTTTTTCCCTCTTCTCCATCATCAGTCTCTGGCGCTGCCAACACACTTGTCTGGACCTGCGACACGTCGCCGTACTCCACATATACCGTCGTGTCAGTCTCGTCTTGCCTTGTTGCGTATGAATGTCAGACTGACTAGAATGATTGGCTAGCCTTTCCAACTCGGACACTTCCATCTTGGCTGCCCCTCTTGCCTTGATCGCCAGCGTCCCCAACTATGACTGTTCTTTCACCGTCAACCAACAGCAGTCGACCCAAGCTGCCTCGGCCACCTATACCATTTCACTCGCGAATAGCTTGAACATCTCTGATGTGCGTTCCCTCTTCTCTCTCCTCTCCTTCATTTTTCCGCTCGCTTTATGAGTCGCGGCGTGCTCAATGGAAAATGTGTATCATGCAGATCTACGCCTCGACCAAGTTCGAAATCAAGGCGGCTGGTTCTTCTTATCCCGTCTCGAGTTCCTCTGCAGGAGCGTCTGGTACCGGAACCAGCACTGCCGGCTCGGCGTCGTCGACTTCTGGGACACAGACCGGGGCTGCTTTCGCCAACTACATCCCTGTTGGCATGAGCATGGCTGCCGCCCTCTTCCTCGGGCTCATTGTTGCCTGAGGTGGCCTGCTACAAGCGTGGGAGATATGTCTTAGCCCTCCGGGATCAAGGGGTGAAATAATACTACAGCAATTGTCACGGACTTCTCATGGACTCTGAGTATGAACTTGACACTCTGGATCCTTATTATATACCCCTTGCGGAGACATCATGAGTTGGATGATGACTTTTTTTTCTCTTTGAATCGCCTTTTTTTTTGGAAGAATAAGATGCGGTTTCTTGTCGCTGGACTATTCTTTTTGTAGTCGTGATCCTATTGTTAATTTTACCTTTTTTTCTACCCCCAATGTTTCTTCCCCGACCTGTTGTTGTTCGTGTCGTGTTGCGATATGGACATCGTTTTCTTACCGTCTCAAGAGTCTGACTGATATCGATCATTCACCGGATATTGACCCACCAGCCGCACTGATCTTACGCTTTGTAGTGATTCCTGAACACTCCACATTTAGGGGCTCTGATGTGGCCCCAGTCAGCTTTCCAGGGTTAGGAGTGTTGTACATCAGAAGTTGACCACTCAGTCTAGAACAATGGTATCGACAACTCAAGATTATCACCGCAGTGCTCTGAACGAATTTGCTCGTATGGTTTGGGGTAACCCCCAAGCCGTTCTCAAACAGCATCCTGGAGGTTTCGAGTTCATTGACCTCGGCGCATACTTTCCTGCCTTCTGCTCCTTTTTCGCAGGGATACTGGTTCATGACAAGTTACTCGTAAGGAACGAGTATCGCATGGCATCGGACGCATTGGAGACAGGTAGATATAAATCAGGGGCTTACGTTACAGGACAACTCGGTATCGGTGAGTCTCGAACAACATTTGGAGCACCCTGAACCTGAACGTTGGATGCTTGTCTCATGCTGTCAGGGAAAACGCTTTTCCTTGTGTATTTACTTGTTCTACGTCTCGGCCAGAAAAAGCCAGTTGCGATGCAGTTCTTGGGTGGCGAACCATTCTACGCGTTCTTCAAAGACACCGTTGGTTTTCACTCGCTCGAGAATGATGAAACACCACTACATGAAGGCCCCTCCGTGTGGGCTCTATGTGACTCCAACCATCACATCACAATACCCGCCGGTATCTTCACAGGTTGTCCGCATGTCCGGATCATCCAGACGACACCGCCAACGGCCCCGCGTTAGAAGGGATGGAGCAAACAACTTGACGCCAAGCCCTACGTTATGGATGTTTGGTCTGACGAAGAAGTTACGCACCTTTCGTAAGTGATACACTCTGCATTGGGGCGAGATCTGACGAGATGCTCAGCACGCTCTTGGGACTGGACGCTCACCGCACGAAGACTCTTGCGGAGAAGTGGGGCAACGTTCCTCGCTCGTTGGTGCGATACATTGACGAAGATGATTGGGAAGTCGAGGCTCTTTACCGTCAAGACGCCCCCTATGCTGTCCTTGTATCTCAAATCATCATGAACGACGGACCACTGTTGAACTTCCCTGACGATTCTCTGTCAATGTTTTATTTCCTTCGCCTGATGGCGACTACCACGAGGTCTATTGACCGCGAGTTTTCTTACATTTATGTGCCAACCCAGACCCTTCGTCGCATCTTAGCAGAGGGGCTCCAGGGATACGACAGTGTCGTAAAACTACGGTTCTACAATGCTTTGAGTTACAATCCAAACACTTGTCAGGCCGCCAGTTTCATCTTTGAAACTTGGTTCCACAATTTGAAAACAGGATAGATTGTCACTGGCTCCGGCTGCGCTCGGGCCCTGCCTCAGTACGGTTTCTTGCCCAGCACATGCCACAAGGTGCAACTGATCGCATTCCCGCTACCGAAGACGCACCGAGGACTGCAACGCCCCCATATTATTGGATCCCCTCCAGGACTGATTTCCCTGGAATTGACAGCGCCCTCGTGCTCGAGAAGCAGATTCTTGTCTTTCAAGTGACCCTCAGGTCAGCGCTAAAATCACCGGTCGACGGTTTAGAGTGCCTACGAGACATGTTGCCGCGCCAGCTGAAGAACGTTTCGTGGAAAGTGGTGTTTGTGGGACCAGAAGAGGCTGATGTCAGACGCGTCGCAGAGCATTGGCACGGTCGGCTATTCTTCCCGACAACAAAGAGACGCCTACTTGTTGGGTGGTTAGCGGTGGACCCATTATTGGATGATGGTATCACTTACAGGGTATGTAAGATTGTTGATTCTCGCGGGTTTTCTGACTCGGTTGTTAGGTATATCGCGACGAGCCTGATCCGGCGCCAAGATCAACGGACAAATAATATTCATCGCATGTTTTTTTTTCTCTTCATATTAAAGTCATGTGTCAACAATGCTCAAATCACCGTGAACCAGTAGTTGCATGGAAACACTGCGCAATTGTATGCCCACAATCGGGAATGCCGCACACAAGTGAGGTAAATTTGAGGTAACTTGGAACCGCTTCAAAGTCGACGCTGCAAAAGCTTGGTTCCCACCTAACGTGATCTGCCCTGCGATCGAAAAACGGAACGGGATCATGGTACCAAGAGTTGATAGTGGCTCGCGATGCAGTGGGAATGGCTCAAACATTGTACAAGGCATGTGCTAAATCTAACATTTGTACTTTTCGCCTTCAATCATACCTAAACAGTACCAGACTTTGCAATCTTAACCGATTTCTTAGGTGTCCCACCGCTAGACCCAAGTGCCTCGACGGCCTTGACGACATCCATACCCTCGACGACTTCGCCTACAAGACGCGTTAATCTTCAGATGAACATTGTCCCGTGTGTGACAGCGACATACCAAACACGACGTGACCACCATCGAGCGAAGAAGTGGCGACGGTGGGTGATGAAGGACTGCGAGCCGTTGATGTTCTTGCCACGGCCATCGAGAGGATGCTAGGCCCGGTGTGCTTGAATCAGAAGTTCTCGTCTATATATCCATGTGAGATCCAATGACGATCTCCACCAACGTGGGTGCAAGCGCACTTGCAAACTTTTCGTGATAGTTCGATCTGCCGCACGTATCGTTGTCGCGGGTAAGGTCCCCGCCATGAATTGGGGAATGACACGGTGGAACACGGATCGCTCTTAACCAAAGCCGCGTTGGCCTCAGGCTGTGGCGAACTCACGGAAGTTCTTGGCCGTCCTAAGCCACCGCTGTATGGTACGTTGAGACTGATTTCCTTTTCTGTCCGACTGCCGCGTCTAAACTTTTAGACACTTATAGCGACGCTAGCACGACACCGAGCGGTGTCCAGATAAGGAAAGCTAATGAAAGTAACATCTAGCGTAGTAGCTATTCAACCTCCAGGTTGCGCTTTTCTTCACCAGAGCTCGGGCCGATCCCTTATTGGCTTGTCCTTAAGAAGTCGGGCCAGCGCCCTTGGCACTCATCTTTTCTTTCTTTCCTCCCACTTTCTGCGCTGTCAGCTCTCCCACCTTTTCCGCACCCCGCCCACCTCCCAATCATTGTATGTGACCAGCAACGACTCACTCTAGAACAATGATATCGACACCTCTCGATTCTCACCTTGATGCTCTGAACGAATTTGCTCGTATGGTTTGGGGTAATTCCCAAGCCGTTCTCAAACAGCATCCTGGAGGATTCGAGTTCATTGACCTCGGCGCACACTTCCCTGCCTTTCGGTCCTTTTTTTGTATCGATGGTGAGGCATGACAAGGTGCTCGTGACGAACGAGTATCGCGTGGCATCGCAAGCATTGGAGA
>JBBPNN010000315.1:0-30502 GCA_038090935.1 Hortiboletus campestris
GGCCACATGGTTTGTACATCTAAATACGGTAATTTTCGCTCGGCTGGAGATCTAACCGTGGTTATGCGACGGGTAGGTCACGCTTTTTTTTCGACGCCCGTTAGTTAGTTGATGTATAAACGTCTCTAATTTTGGAAGCGATCTACTGTTCTGCAGTGGGATGTACTTGAGACAGGCATCACATTGCCACAATTTTTGGGTGTGGAAGGGACCTTGACAAGTAAAGTGACAACAAGATACAGGTTTAAATAACCAATAATCATCCAACACAGATATACTATATACACGAACGACGACGAGGGTGTGAGGACGATAGGATGCATGACATCTGTGTCGGGTGGTATCATTACGGCTCACGTCTTGGTAGACAACGAGGGTGAGCGACGTGCACGAAACGAAGACTCGATACGATACGCACTAGCCACCTCCAAAGCACCTCCACCCTGTTTTTGGGTGGGGGTTCATCATATCTATTTGTGTGCTCAGCATTATACACCCACGCGCTGTTCAGAACAAAGCGGCACGCACGTCATCGCGTCGAATTCAGCCACGTTGCTGACAAAGTCCATCCTGTCTGCGCTGACGGTGTGTACATGCATGAAGCGCTTGGCGGCGACGTAGAGGATGGGAAACAATATGACCGGGATGTAGTCGGTCAAGAACTTGGTGACGCTCCAGTTATTCTTGAGGAACACGTCCCAACCGCCAAACTAATGTGATTTGTAATGGGCATAGACAGGAGGTGGACGTCAGTCAATGTGGTTGCTACACAACAGCACGAGTGATACGCACGAAGAGGACGAACCCGGACCCACAGACACACCACCATCCCGCGTATGGCTGTAATTTGGAGGCGAATGGGAGCTCATTCCTGTTGAGTCTCTGTGCTTTCATGCCCTTGTAGAATCTTAGGTATGTCACTCCGATGCCGAACCAGGAAACCAGACCAGCGGTAGTGCAGAAGTGGGCGAACCAAGAAAAGACTTCGCCGGAAACATTCCCCATCACCAGGTAGGCGAGGAATGCAAAGCAAGAAGAGAGTCCGACGGCAACGTGAGGTAACCCGGAGCGCGTTGTGCGACTGAGGATCTTTGGAGCACTGCCAGAGACAGCAAGACCGTCTGAGGGACGGTGTATTAGTTACGAGTACGATCATCGAAAACATGGTCTGCATACGTAAACTACGTGATGCGAGGTAGAGGTCACTTGAACCAGCAGACCAGGCAGAAGTCAGAATCGCAGCGTTGAGGATCTGCAAGGAGTATCAGTATCAGAAATGAAAGTAGACACTCTGATCCGTAACGTACCGAAGGTAAGACCTTGATACCGACACCCCTGAAAGCAATGACGAATGGCGAGGTAGAGGCATAGGTGGCGGCAGACCCGAGGGAGGGGTCATCGGAAGGGACCAGTAAACCAATAATGATCACCCCCCCAATGTAGAATACTAGGACACGAAAGTAAACCATCTTGAGTGCCTTTGGGATGTTGCGGCGGGGATTCCTTGTTTCAGCAGCTGCCATCTGGTGAGAGGTCAGGCAGGGCGGAAAAGGGTTGCGAGGAGAAAACGAACTGCTACTGCTTCAGTGCCAATGTACGCGAACGCAGCTTGAGTAGCGACACTCCAGGTACCGAGGAAGTGGCCTTTGGCCCCAGTGATCCCAAGGTAGTCCGTGAATGGTCCTGGGTTCTTCCAGTATCGGAACCCGATGAGATCGTGCTTCGGATTTCCACCTAAATCGACAATGATACCAAGAATAATCATTCCTACTATTGTAATGACTTTGATTGAGCTAGAGACAGATCCGTGAGCGGGGAAACAAATGGAAGGATGATGCTGGTATTCACCTGAACCAAAACTCTGACTCTCCGTATGCACCTATGTTGGACTGTGAGAAGAAGAAAACAATCGTCAAGGGGGTGCTTACCGACGCCGAGGGCGTTAATCCCAATAGCAATGATGATGCCCACGGCCATCGAGATGGCAGATATGGTACCCGTGGTCGAGTCCCAATAACTAATGATAGCTGCGGACGCAGACAATTCAGCTAGGAGACACTCAGTATCCAAGGAGCTGCCTTTATATATTTGATCATACAGACCAGGTAGGGTCAGCTACGTTCCAGGATAAGTGGGGGTTCTGGCAGATTCGACGGTGAACTGATCTCACCGTCCATTGATACCAGTAATTCCAACCAGTTGCAAATGCAAATGCAGGATCAACAAATCGCTCGGCGAGTTTAATGAAACCGCCAGGGAGTGGTAGAAAAGTCGTCATTTCACCGAGAGAGACCTGTGATCAGAGGTAAGACGATGTGTGCTTGCAATTGGTGAAGACAGGGAGACCATGGTGGCAAAACATATCGTTCCCATGATCATGAAATCCAACAGAGTACCGAGGGGGCCACCATTCATGAGGCAGGCTGCTGTTCCGAAGAAGAGACCGGTACCCATGACACCACCAATACTGGAAGTAAGATCAGCTGGAGCGGTGGAACGTGTAACAGTAAGCACAGAGGGATACGTAGTACCTGATCATAGTGACATGACGGTTCTTCAACTTGCGCTTGAGGGCAGTGTGAACCTCGGGCCTCTCGAAAGACCTTTGCTCCGTGCTGCCTTGGTAGGCGTCCATGACGAACGAAGAAAGTGTATAGCAGAGAAACCTAGACAATACTGTCTAAGCTATTTTTGTCTGTCCAGTGCTAATCAAGTGGTGGCTGGTTGCCGCATACGTATATGTCTTGTCTCTTTATCGCCGAAATGTACATCATGCTGTGGAAAGAATCACCGTCGGAGAACCCGCTGGTCTTCTTGGCTGGGCTGACCAAGCCTCTCGAGACGGCAGCGACGTAAAGTAGCGACCCGTCAGGATGAGCGCGAGCAGCCTAGAGTCGCGAACGAGTTTCTTTTACGACCGAAGACTCAAGAGCGAAGGGCAACGAGTACCGAGCAGCGAGAAAATGGTGACGTCGTAAACGGTTTGAAAGTGAGTGGTCGTACTAGTAGTACAGTGAAAGGACAGGAAGGGGAGCGAGCCCGGATCTGGAGTCGTAAGTGCGTGCGTTCGGGCTCGGATCCGAGGGCAGATCAAGAGTATCCGAGTCGTAAATATGACCGCACTCCAGCTAAGAGTCAGGGACAGGAGCCGGCTATGGAAGCGTTGATCGCTTCGTCTGATCAAGATCCGAGTGCCAGGTGCCTTGCGAACCGGCGCTGTTACAGGAATAAAGCTAAAGGCCAACTAAATGGCAAGCATGACTCATATACCCGTCGGGATCATGCGTAAGAGTATGGGTTACTATGAAGGGATTATTGCCCGGTCTGGTTCGAGCAGGATCTAGTTCTAGTTCTAGTTGAACTAACCAATTTGCATGTTCTGGCTGTGCACGTCTTGTGTCAATGCTCAAACGAACCTTACAAGGTCTCCAACTCGCGGACAATGGGATCACCCATCTTCTCAGGCTCGCAACAACAGTTCTGCCAGAAGTGTGGGGCCGGGCCTGGACGTACCCAACTTGCCATCCGCTTTTTGTCAACTCTTCCCGCAGCGCCGCCCATTTTACATCCATCACCGCTTCATAGATCTCGGATCTTGTGAGTGGGATGAATTTGGGATGAATTTGGAAGAATTAGTTGGATGGATACTGCAAAGTTGAACTTGACCTCGATCTTGACTTTTTGGTCATGCACCGCATCTGATCTCGAAGCTTCTGTAAGTCGTTCTGTCAGAACATCAATAGGTTTCATAATATGGAGAAGTTGATGCTTCAGGCTCCCATACCGGGTAGTCATTATTATTATCACGGCATTATCTGACTGTTCATGAACCTGTGCGTTGCCAGCTGTTGCCAGTCACACTCGAGACAGGTATGGGTTATGAATTATGGATTATCTAGGTAAAATCCCTGCAAACCAACTTGGGAAATTTCAAAAACCTATCGGTTATCAGGGAGTAGACCGTATGTAAAGCAGAAGGAACAGATTTGATGGTCAAACACACATGTGCTATATCCGTGAGCGACGAGGGGAGATACGGGTGCGTTGTATCTACATCGACGCCGTCAAAGAGGGCAAACACAATTCATCACATCTAAGCAAACGGCCAGGGTGAGGACGCGTCCAAAACATAGACTCGATGCAATACGTACCAGCCACATCCAGAACGCCTCCATCTTGTTCTTGGGTGGCGGATCATCGTATCTGTTCGCATCGTCAGTACGTGTCGTTCGCGACAACAAAGCGGCACACACGTCATCGCATCGAACTCGGCCAAATCGCTGACAAAGTCCATCTCGTCTGCCTTGACGGTGGGCACGCGCATGACGAGCTTGGCAGAGACGTAGAGCACGGGAAAGAACATGATCGGGAAGTAGTTGGTCACGAACGTGGCGGTGGACCAGTTTCCTTTGAGGAAGACTTCCCAGGCGCTGAACTAGAGGAGCGAATGGTGAAAGAAACATTCGGAACAGCAGTGCCGGGCGTAGGCGGCACAAGGGCACAAGAGACGGTGAGAGTCAGTCAATGCGATCGTCTCATAAGAACGAGGAACACGCACGAAGAGTACGAACCCGGACCCACAGACACACCACCATCCCGCGTATGGCTGCACTCTGGGCGCGAACGGGAGCGTTTTCCTGTCGATGCCCTGTGCTTTCATGCCCTTGTAGAACCTCAGGTATGTCACGCCGATACCGAACCAGGCAACCAGACCAGAGGTAGCGGAGAAGTTGGAGAGCCAGGTAAAGACTACGCCAGAACTGCTCCCGAGCGTCATATAGGCGAGGAACGCAAAGCAAGAGCAGACTCCGACAGCGACGTAGGGCAACCCAGAACGCGTCGTTCGACTGAAGATCTTCGGGGCACTGCCAGAGACAGCAAGACCGTCTGAGGCGTGATGTGTTAGTTATTAATACGATCACGAAAGGATGGTCTGCGTACATAAACTACGCGATGCAAGGTAGAGGTCACTCGAACTAGCAGACCAGGCAGATGTTAGAATCGCAGCATTGATGATCTACAAGAAGTGTCAGTGCTTGAAATGGAACTAGACGCTCTGATCCGTAACGTACCGAAGGTAAGACCTTGATACCGGCTTCGTTGAAAGCAATGACGAACGGCGAGGCAGAGGCATTGTCGGAGTTCAGGTCTAGTAACGGGTTGTTGGAAGGGACGAGCAAACCAATGACAAGCACGCCCCCGATGTAGAATATCAAGACACGGAAGTAAACTCTCCTGATTGCCTTTGGGATGTTCCGGCGGGGATTCCTTGCTTCAGCAGCTGCCATCTGGTGACAGGTCAAACGGGGCAGAAAGAGGCCGCGAGGAGAAAACGAACTGCTACTGCTTCATCAGTTCCGACGTACGCGAACGCAGCTTGGGTAGTGACACTGCAGGCACCGAGGAAGTGACCTTCGGGCCCAGTGATCCCAAGGTAGTTCGTGAATGGTCCTGGATTCTTCCAGTACCGGAACCCGATGAGATCATGCTTTGGACCTCCACCTAAATCTACAATGATGCCAAGAATAATCATTCCTGTTATTGTAATGACTTTTATTGAGCTGGAGATAGATGCATGAGCGGGGAAACGAATGGAGGCATAATGCTGGGATTCACCTGAACCAGAACTCTGCCTCCCCGTATGCACCTATGGTGGATTGTGAGAAGAAGGAAACAAACATGGAGAAAGTGCTTACCGACACCGAGAGCGTTAATCCCAATGGCGACGACTAAGCAAATGGAAATCCAGACGGCAGGGCTGGTAGTCGTATCCCAAAAACTAATCACAGCGGCCGCCGCAGACAATTCGGCTGAAAGATATTCAGCATCGAGATGGCGGCCCTTTCATATTCGATTGTACAAACCAGGCAGGGTCAGCTACGTGGCAAGGGTGAGCGAGAGCACCAGATTCGACGCTGAACTAATCTCACCGTCCATTGATACCAGTAATTCCAGCCAGTCGCAAAGGCAAAGGCAGGATCAATAAATCGTTCGGCGAGTTTAATGAAACCGCCAGGGAGAGGTAGGAAAGCCACCATTTCACCAAGAGAAAGCTGTGATGAGAAATAAGTCGATGTGTACCTGGAGTTGGTGGGGACAGGGAGAGACCATGGTAGCAAAGCATATCGTTCCAATGAACAAGTAACCCAAAAGAAGGCCGAGGGGGCCACCATTCATGAGGGAGGTTGCTGTTCCGAGGAAGAGACCGGTACCAATGACACCACCAATACTGTAAGCCAGAGTCAGCCAGGGCGTCGTTGAAACGGTACGCGCGCAGGAATATAAACCTAATCATTGCGACATGACGGTTCTTCAGCTTGCGATGGAGCGCGGTATGAACCTGGGGAGGTGCTACTTGGCCCTCGACAGACTTGACGTCGGGGTCGTAGGCGTGTTTCTTCTCGTTGCTGCCTGCGTCGGAGGCCATGGGATCAAGGAGACAACTGATGTGAGAGCGCCGGGGAAGCTAAATAGTTCCAAGAAGAGTTCATGCGGGTGTCTTCAAGTATCCGTTCTGTACCGATAAGGTAGTGCCTGAGCTAGATTAGATACACGCCCATGTCCGAGGGCGCAATCACCTGCCGCGGTTACTCTGCCAACTTTTAAATTGTTCTTGGTCCGTTCGCTAGGTTGCACCCCACTGCCTCTTATCATTAGTCCCGCATCTATCGCGAAAACTGATCTAGAACACGTACACCAGTAGTAGTTTTGGACTACAGCAGACTACAGCATCGACACGGCAACTCCATGTGCTGCCCAATAGCTCCACTCGGAACTTGACACCCACCGGCTCAGGCTATCATGTCGTGCCGAAAGGAATTTGATACCCCACACAAGCCTGTCAGGTTCCCTAATTGCGATATCTGGGAGTCGAGACGACGGTCTGGGATAAGTGCCGTCTGTACTAGCCATCATCGGACTTTGGAAGCCTGTAAGCCCAATGTCCGCGCCGCTGCCGCATCCGGGTGCTGCCAGCGGAGCGCTGGCAGCTCCGTAAAATGAGCCACTTTTGCCGCATGTCCAGGTGGTCACATGTGCTGCGGATGATATGGAGCAAAAGAGATGAGATCGATGAGTTGATCATGAGACAGTGCCGCGCCTGTGCTCCGGTAGCAATACCGTTCCAGATCAAGGAAATTGGTTCATAGCCGCAACTATTCCATGTGCGAGCAACTTCAAGGGAATTTTGCGACGCTTTCTTCCGTGCACTGTGCCTCTTTATCTGACTCGGACCGTTTCTGTCGCCAACCCATACATCTTGAAGGCCATATGAAGTTCAAGGGTGTACCAAGACAGTGGAGTGCACCTCTCTGTCAAGTCCACTACGCAATGACCGTAAGTGGTTTACCCGGTTCTTTACTGAGATGCTGCTTACCGGGCTGGGTAGTGCCCCTGTTGTATGTTGTCATCTTGTTTGGCAACCACTTTCCGTGTCCAACTTTCATACCTCTTCTCAGCTGACCACCTCCGTCCCGACTGGCAGGGCGAAACCACCCCAGATTCCAGACTATCTAGGTATGCCTCTTTCCCATCAATGCCGCGCTCACCCTTTGACCTGTGTGACACAGGTCCAGTTCAGTGCCGTCTGACCCGTCTCGGCGTGACGGAAATGCTGCACCTAACAGTGGACAACCCTCAAGTGGCAGCTCTCCTCCACCTGATTGGAATCGTCCTTCCTGTCTAGAATCTCTAGGTCCAGAATCAGAAGTACCCATCACCGTCACCGAAACAAGCGGCAGTGCGGACCGCCCCACCGGTAAGGGATGGCATCGCACCACACCTTTTCATCTCGGTGTATATAGATTGCATGGGGTCAGCGGTGTATCGGCAGTTGAGATGATTGACTGTGGAGTGATAAACGGGCTGGAGATATCCATGTTTGTTTGTCATCGCCTGAATAGGCGTCTCCGTGATGGATGCATGTTCCGTCGGAGTGATCGCCAGATAACGTTTCAAACGATCCCTTTGGGATAAATTGGGAACTCACACAGTCTCGAATTCAACACCGGCCCATCCAAGAGTACTGCTAATACACTCGTCCAAAAATGTCCTCCAACGCCGTCTCGCTCCTGCGCGACGTCGACGCCTACATGTTTGATGCACTAGGCACGACCGTCGACTGGTTCACGACGGTGACGCGCGAAGTCGCTCGGCGGAGCAACGGGGCATGTCATGATCGAGGTGCGGCCCAGATTCAAACGCGTTGACAGTCCCATCTACTGTACCGGCAGACCAGGACGCCATCGCGTTTGCAAACGAGTGGCGACGGGGGTATTACGCACACATGTCAGTCATGCATTCATGCTCAACCTTACCCCTTCTGGGGTCTCTCGGAGTGGCATCTTCACATCCAAGGGACGCATGTGCCCGGGCCCAAACGAAACGCTGACGCATTCTCACAGTCGTACTGTGAACGCAGGCGGCGAGGGCACTCTCAACCTCGACCTCGTCCATCGCGAGGTACGCCACATGACGCCAGCCCGGCTCGTGACGATCCCACGCATGGATGCTAGGTCCTCAACGAGATGCTCACCTCCACGCGCTGGTCCCACCTCGCCACGCTCTGGGACGACCCCGCACGCAAAGAACTCGTGCAGGTATGGCACGATCTCGATGGTAAGCGCTCACCCTCCCCGTGACGCGCCACGTCCATCATCGCTCGCACACAAGTGTACGAAGACACCTGTCCCGGGCTTACCGAACTCGCCAAGTACGGGATCGTGGTCACCCTATCGAACGGGAACTACAGGCTGCTGGTCGACATGGTAAGCAGGTCGCTCGCCGGGCACGGATGCGGCCTGGGAGGAGACTGAGAGTACTGAGGGACCACCGTATAGGCAAAGAACAAGCAACTTCCGTGGGACGGCATCTTGTCGACCGAGTTCTTTGGGGTGTACAAGCCGTGCGTTCGATTCAGCGCTTTGACGACCTAGCACTGAGATGTACGCGCGATGGCTGGGCAACTCTGGCGCGATAGGACGACACAGGCGTACCTTGCAGCATCGCACCATCTCGGCGTCCCGCCAGAACGTGTCGCGATGGTCGCCGCACACAAATGGGATCTTGACGGAGCTGCACAAGCGGGGCTCAAGACGATATATGTGCCGCGCCCCGCGGAAGATACGCGCGAGATTAGAGAAAACATGCGGAGCAAGGCACAAGGAGGGGATGTAGACTTGGTGGTAAAGGACTTTTGGGAACTGGCTACGCTCGCTGCCGAAGCGAGGAAATAGGAACAATATGACCTGCACTGATGTTCTCCCGGGTACCTTAGCATCAGCGTCAACATCTCAAATGACCAGATTTGTGTTTCTCTCAAACCGAGGTTGTAGGGAGAGTCAACTATCCCAGAAATGATCGGTTGCGACTCGCAACATTTTGATATCAACATCATGAACGCTTGAAACGATCCAGAGCAGACGGTTTCTTGGGTTCCATCTCACCCTTTTCGATAGCTTTTGCAACCCGTCTCTCCTCCCTTTGCTTCTCCAACTTGGCACGAATAGCGACCTAGACGCCAACACGCCCAAGTTAACACGACGAGGAAAAAAGAAAATGAGCGTCACACGAACCGCGGTAGGGTCGACGACGTTCTTGCGCTGCTTCCTCAGATATCTTGATCGCCCATCTCACGTGAGCTCGAGTTGGGGAAATGACACATGCGACGTACCGCTTCAAACTCTTTCCCTTGCCCCGCATCTTCTTCTTCTCCCGTTCCTCTCTCGACTTTTTCTTCCCACCTTCGTCATCAGCGCCGCCGTCGGCATCAACGCCATCATCGAGCTCCGTTTCGTCTGCTTTGCCTTGCATACGTAGCCGCTCCAAGCGCGGAAGACGTGCAAAGGGGATGTCATGCTTGTCGTTCACCGCCGTTGTGAGCTTCGTAGGCGGTGCCAACGACCCCACAAAGTCCGGATCCAGCGCGATCATATCCGGTTGAATCTATGCAGGGTTCGAGTCAGCATCTCGTGGTCTGTCTAGCGTCGTGATCGGATTGACCTTGTCCAAGAGGCCTTTGACCTCGCGTTCTTGTCTCCTCTTCTTGTTCTCGAAAGGATCCGCTTCGTTGCTATCAAAGTTTGGCTCCCCAGATCCCGGTACGAGAAGGCTGGAAAGACCGGCGTTGTGCCCGACCGTCAGGATATCTTGGAACGGACAAAACCGGACCGAGGTGAGCGGTCGGTGGGGTATCGCGTGTGTGAGATAAAGTGGCGGGGCGGCTTTGGCAGCGAACGGGGTTTGTATCGACGGCTTCGTATAAACCTGCGACGAACGCGTGAGTCGTCACGGACCTCGTCCAAAAAATGAGCAGGCGCACGTTCACGCTTCCACCGGTAGCGACCGCCAACGCACCCTTGGCACTCCACTCGAGCTCGGCGCCACCCCCTCTCGTCGTCCACTCTCTCACAGCGCCCTTCCAATTTCGACAATCCCAGACTTTGACGGTCCCATCTGCACCGGAAGACGCCATATAGCGCCCTCCAGTACTAGGATCGACGCTGAGACCCACAACGGGGCCGAGGTGGGCGAGGAGCTGTACTGCGGAATGAGGGAGGTTCGGAGTCCACAGCGATACGACGCCATTTTGGTGGCCGAGATGGATGACGGCATTGTGTCGATTTTGAGTCATGGTACGGCAAGCGCCGGCTTTCGTCCGGTGTTCAGCTAGGAGCGCACCCGTAGACGTGTCTTGGTATTTGAGGTACCCCGTATTTCCCTATCAAAAGACCATCTGCGTAAGGACCAAAGCGGCGACCAGAGCACTCACAACGCTCGCAAGCAGCCAATGATACGGGAGAAATTCTAGTCGCGTAGGCTCGACATGAGATTTTAGTCGGTGCAACTCGACACCGTTTCGATCATATATAAAGACGTATTTTTTCTGGGCGACGGCGAAAAAGGATTGGTCTTGTAGGAACCTAGTGGCCATTGAGCACAGGGCGCATACATCATGGCAGCGCTCACGAACGTAATGTCCCGACAGGTCTCCTGTAACTGCAGTTCCGCATGCATCGTGCCCGTTTGCCAATCGAACGTAGCGACGTGCCCCGTGTGCCCTACAATAGCCAAATGTCTTTTTTTCGACGTCGTCAGATCGAACCAGCACCATCGCGCCACACGCACCTTCCATTTCTCGAATACCGCGACCGGTATGGACCCCCGTCAACTCGCCACTCCTGACGCCCCAAGGCAGCCTCCTGCCCAGCCCCCCTCACGATCTCCTCCTGACCCACCCGCCACGTCTTCTCCATCCCACCATCCACCTCCACGCACCCCGCCTCCCCCGTCAACAGCAACGCCGCATCTTGGAGGAGCGTCTTGGCGCGTGCCGCGTGCGCCGCATGTCGGTTCAGCTGCGTGCGCAACTTGATGTCTTTGATGTGACCGTGTTTCGGGACGTCGTCGGGGGGCGCGTTTGGACGGAGCGAGCGTGGGAGGGCGGTGTTGTGCGTGACGGAGGCGAGCGTTCGGTCGGACGACCCGGGGACAGACTTGGAGCCATTCTTGAGGGTGTCTGTTCTCTTGGGTTGGTTTCTGTTGAATTTGGATTTCTTTTTCTTTGACAGGGGTTGTATCGCATCCGCTTTGGCGAATAGCGAGTCCATGGTCGTGTAGATATGGTCGAGTGTGCTGAACCATTCCCAATTACGATTATTTGGCAAAGGCTTTAGAAATAAACAACATAACCGAGTTTATCTAATCATCACATCATTACGAATTCGATATTCCCCTTGCAGAGCCAATGGCTGCGTCAAATTTACATTTACAATTACTTTCTCTACTCAGTTCCGAACTCGGAAGCACTCGAAGCGAACGGGGGATGAGTTGCACGGGTCGCTCAGGCGTCCCGGTTTCATCCCCCGAGAAGCGTTGGAGCGAAGACTTTGGCCGGAACAGCACCGAGGCTAGTAGTGGCAGGGGGCAGACTTGTTGAGCCCACTTTTCCTTGGTGTTCTTGAACCCCGGGCCTAGCGGCCCGGCGGGTCAAACTTAACGCTCCACGCACAGGCCACGACGGTATCGCCACTTCTGGTACAGGTGGTGATGACTGTACCTGTGAGATAGGGTCAGGAAAAGCGCTAGCGAGACGCATAAGTAGCTCGCTCGAGCCTTGCAATCAATAGTATTTCCCGTTGACCATCTTACCATGATTCGCCTCCTGCTGTTCATCTTTCTCTATCTTGCCCAGATCGCGCAAGGAACCTCCACCAATACAACGAGTTCCAGCTGTCCGCCAGCTGATGCGACATCTCGCAGCATCTGGAGTATATTGGGCAGCTGCGCGTTGACGTTGTTGATTTGCATGTGGCAGGCCATCCATCCCGACGTCCCTTCCCACAAACAAGGGTGGAACGTGCCGGTCTGGTACACTCGGCTGGGCATCGGCATATTGTCCTTTACTATTCCGGAGTTAATTGTTTACCTTGCTGCTAAGGAATGGCGGGATGCCAGTCGCACAGTTGAACAGTTTCGTGGTATGTCCCCCCCGACAGTAGATACGCGGTTTCTGACAAATCTCCCAGAAAAAGGATACAAATGGTCGATGACGCACAGCTACTTTGCGCAAATGGGCGGTTTTGTTTATTGCGACGACGAAGGTAGCTTGCGCACGATCAGTCCCCTCAGATTCCTAGAGCTTTGCGAGGCAAACAAGATCGCAAATCCGCTCATCACGGTACAGGAAATCGAGGACAAGAGCAAAGCGGATGTGGTGGGAAAGCTCATCCTCGCGTTTCAACTGCTCTGGTTCACAATGCAAGTTTCTGTTCGTCACTTCGGCGGCCTCACGGTCACACTGGTCGAACTTGACACGCTCTGCATGGCTGTACTCTCCCTTTTACTTCTTTTCTTCTGGTGGAACAAGCCACTCTGCCCTGAATGTCCCCATGTTTTCTATTCGCATCAGCGTTCACAAACGGACTCGCCGGCCTTGTGAGTGTTTTATTATTCAACGTCACGGGAACCACGCTGAGATGATCACATTGTGATATGCAGTTTACAGGCATGGAGCTCGGAATCCTGTCATCTGAACGAGTTCATGGCCGACTTCCCTTGCGTAGCCGACTCGGAAACACGATCGGTCACTGACGAGGAAAAACCAGATCTAGTTTGTGTCTCCGAGCCTGTTTTCTGTTTGATAACTGAGCAGTCACTACAATTTAGGACGCCGATCCTATGTCGACAAAACTGTCGGTGAAAGCCCGAGAACCCCAGACTGTTGCGCTTCTTGCGACCTGGTTTATTTTTGGTGGCCTACACCTGACCGCATGGAACTTTCCTTTTGTGACGGAGGCCGAGAAGATCATATGGCGCGTTGGATCACTTGTTTTGACAGGGGCTTCACTAGCTATGGTGGTTATGATGGGTTTATTTATTGCCTTACGAAGGGTTGGGTGGTGCGAGCTGGATCCCAGTATCATGGGTGCCGGACATGTAAGCGCATACTTCCGTCTGTTACCGGGTTGTGCTTTCTATTCCCGGTTGTGCCTCGTGGGATTGATGCTTGCCAGCCTTCGTGCCCTACCTTGCTCCGCTTACCAGACTATCTCCTGGACGGCCTATATTCCCCATTTGTAGGCTATCATAATACAAACGCAACATGTCGGCAAGGATAAGCAAGAGATGAGATCACAGTCATGCATTAGTTATGACATTGGCAACTAGAAACGTCCATATTCAACAAGATAACGTCTCCAACAACGCAATATCAAACTGACGGAAAAGAAAAGCGTGTCCGTAATTGATCCCAAGCCTCCCTAAATATTAAAAAAAAAGGTTGTCCGTCCTGTTTTGTTCTACAGCCGCTGGCCAGTACTACTTCTTCCGATTGCTTCTGAATGATAAGGATCGTAAGGCGGTCGCCCGTCGTAGTCGTCTCTAAAAGGTGATTGTAGGCTAGCAGTGCTTGCGTTCCATACCATGCTCGGATTATCCTGTTGCAATGGCACAAACGCACTCGAGTCAGAATTTCGTACACTGTCAGCATGTCTGCTCAGGACGGAAGCACCGCTCGAGCCAAAGCCAGCACGTGTCGCGCCCATGGCATACGCAGCAGACGGGTGTTGGCGACTCGCAGCACGCCGCCGGCGAGCAGCAAGGATACCAAAGACTGCACCAACAAGCCCAATGGCAGCAATTACGCCGACCACAGTACCAACGATGATGCCGGTATTCGAAGACGAGCCGCTACTGGATTGGGTGTCTTGGCCACTGCCTTTTGCAGCCGCATTTTGAACGCTCAGGGGGAGATCAGTGACGGCACTGACGGGTTGGGTCCCGATCTGTCCATTGCCGACGATCACCATGGTGCCATTGCTAGGGATTCCGTTGATAACTACGAACATGAGGCAAGGTCCGGGGGTGAGCAAGTTTGGGTTGGGAGGAACCTGGGCGACGTGCAGGTCATACGAGCCATCACTGTTGACGGTGTAGGTATTATTCAGCTGCAAGAAACGCTGGCCCATATTCATGGCATGGGTAGTGAAGCCGCCACGGGCAAGAACAACCGTAGTATTAGAAGCCGCAGCGTTTGCGGAACCAGTGTATGAGCTGGAAGGAACAGTGATGTTGAAGTATGAACCGCCATAGGTGAGGGTGGAAGGTAAGCCGGTGGGGTGCGGACGGACGGAGGCGGAAAAGTAAGGTGGGTAGAATATCTCGGCGGTGTAGGTGGTGGGAAAGATCGTGGATGTGTTGACGTCGACATTGGGATTGGAGCCAGCAATGAGAACAGATGCATCGGGGAGAAGCATTGCACTAGAATGGTATAAACGTGCGATGTTGGACGACCCAAGACCAGCATTCGACCAGCGACTGCCGCTTGGCATGTTAGGGTTGTAGATCACAGGAGTGCCAACGGGACCGGAAGCCAGGGACTCGCCGTAAGGCATGAGGTCGAAAGAGGGAGTCTGACCAGTCGCCTGAGCATATCCAGCAGTACCGTTGCGAGCTCCGTTTACCACCAGCAGAGTGCCGTCCGGTAGGGTGATAAACTGTCCCATAGTACGACCCTCGAGCATATTATCATCTTGCACATACACGGGAGTAGAGCCATCTTGAGGCTCGGGAGTGATGCGCTGGCAGTCTGCGGAAGCAGGGTAGGTCCAAGTATTGTAATTTGGGAATGAGTAATTGCCCCAATACTCGTCCGGCATATCGGAACCGCCGCAGAAAAGGACGGTTGGGGTCCAGTTGTTGGCAGGGGTTAACGGCAACATGGCAACGGCTCCGGACGCGGGATATACACGGGCGACGTTCCCGGGCATGTTAGGCAGAGGGGTTTCAATGTTGTTGTCAGGATCCCAGAGAACTGGAATGGGTAGGTGAATCCAACGACTAGGAGCAATGGAAGGGTGACATACTGGTGGAAATGTTGGCTTGGACGAGCATCTTCCCAGAAGGCATGAGGTATGTGTGGGCGTACGAGTTGAGACCCGAGGTGGTGATCATGAATTCCATGACGGTAGCATCACCCTTGGAAGGGTAAAACTCGTAGGTAGGTTCCGCAGCACCTCCTTCATATGCTGGATCTGTGTTTGGAGTGTTCCGGTTGATATAGCCACCGTTGACGAAGCCACCTATGATGGCAATGCTTCCATCGCCAAGGGCTTCTGCGGCGGAATACCAGCGTTGCTTTTGCATGGAAAGAAGAGTGGCGTTGTCGAACCATTGACACTGGGAAGATGCGAAATTGTCGGCGTCGGTACACGGGTTGAGGATGCGGATGGCTTTGGTTCCGTCGTAATCTTTGTATGTGGCATCGTACGCGCCTGATCCTGCGTTGTTTTTTACGGAGCCGATGTTTCCACCAAGGCCAACGGCGCCGTTGCCACCAAAGGTGACGTATGAGCCATTGGGGAGATGCATTCCGGAAGCACAGAAAGTGTTTGTGACCACGTCCATAAGCTGGGTCTCATGGGTATTGATGTCCCTGTAGGGCTATCAGTGACGGGGAGCAGAAGGGGGTGATAGATTGCCGACCATACGGAACCCCACGCGGGGTGGCCATTGATTGTGGCAGCGTTGCCCTCGGCCTTATCCAGGATGTAGACCTTGTCCGTATTTCCAAGGAACATCTAGGAAGCAAATTGAAAGGAGAAGGAAGGAAATCAAGGGCGAGACGGACCATCATTGCACTGACTTGCGTGTCGCCTGCTTGGACGATGGAGCCGCCCTTTTGGGCAGCGACGGCAGCTGCGAGACCGAGGGCAAGCCAGGGCGAGGAGGGGAACATGGTGTAAGGAATGGAAGCAAACTGAACGAGAGTTGATGTCTCCAAGCCGGAGCGTGACCGTCTCGCGGTCGTCGTGATAGTATCAAATAGCAAAATTCGGAGTTTCAATTGTCTGCTTGCAAGTGAAATCAGACTACGTTCTCGACCGACGTGGTGAACACCCGTGAATTTAGGTGGCTACCAAGCTCTCATCCTCGCTCGTGTTTTGCCCTGGACCTGTTCAGCCCCAGGGTGCCCTTCTGCACTGTGCCACCCTGTGTTTACCTATCCGGACATGACAGATTACGCTCACAGCATGTCATACATTCCTAGGAAAATCCGTTGGACGTGTTTCATGCGTGATCATTACCATCCACGGTCTTCCATTCCACCCATTCATCTTCCCACGTCTCATGATTCTAAACACAACTCTCGTGCACGGACTTGAATCTACACTAGAGCCACCCCGCTCCTGGCTGCGCACGGGGCAGTCGGAAGGATTCAGGATTATGGCTCATCCGGGCCCTGCGCGCCGCGACTAGTTCAAACTCATGCTGCTAGCAGCCATCTGAGGACTCGTTATGTTACGTCCAGGAACTCCCGAGCCCAAGGTGTTGCTCATATCATCCAAGCAAAGTGCTGGCCGTGACGAATATAACGGCAGATGCTAGACTGTCTTCTCACAAGCGTAAGCTAAATAGAAGATGATTCCAGCAAGTGCCTGACATTCGAACTCCGTAGTATGAACAAAAAGGTGTCTCCCCCAGTAACAAGCATCTAATGCAGGGGTCCTGGGCCGAAGCTCCTTCACGACTTGAGGTAAAGAGGCACGGTGCCTTGTGTTTGGCATCACAACCGACGGCGGTGCTACACAGGTTCGAATAGATGTCCGCATTTCTGCCAATCGCTGATTTCAACTTGCATGAAAACCAAAGTGCATTTTCATCATGAACGTTCACGCTAGGACCGACATCACTTTCTCATTGTCATAGTGGCCGTAAGCTGGCCAGCGGGCCTTGTGTCACTGCATCAGTAACCCACGCCCTCCAGGCTTTATCTTGTGGCAATTCTTCTCGTCCTTAGCTCTATCCCCACTTGCCCCTCATCTGGAACACCCCACAATGGTCAAGGTTCAAAACAGATACACGAACTGGACGTCCGATGCTACAGTACGTTTTTCCCATGTCCTCCGACCGACTCTCACTCTATCCTCACAGGATACCAAAGTGGGTGCCCTTTCTTTTTCTTTCCTTTAATGGTCTATAACACGTATGTTCCGATCAGAAGCGCAAGGGATTCTGGTCCAATACCTTTGGCCGGTCATCCTACGCGATCGACGCGGATAAGAAAAAGTACGAGCAAGAGCCGGAACGCCAGGGCGGGTTCATGAACTCGGTAAGACGCGTCTTTTCGCGCGTGCACCGCGGCCGTTTACCTACCTCTCTGTGTCATAGCTCATGAACAATGTGTGTCAGGCGGTCACGACAGAGGTCATGCATGTCGCTGAGGATGAAGCGAGGAAGCAAATCGAAAGCCAGTTGAATAACACCAACGAGTCTCAGCCTCAGCCTACGGACACGAGTGAGGCTTTGAGCGCACCGACGAACTGGGTAGACGGAATGGTGGATAGCGCAAAACAGAAAATGCAGGATTTGCAGAGTCTGCGTTCGTGATGACGCTGCTGGTATCTTTTTTGGGGTTGTTGTATACGAGGGTCTACTTTGTACGGACGTATACCCCGATACCATAGTGTCGAACGTGGACTAGTACTTGATTTCCCCCTGAACGCCATCTAATTATAAGGGCGCGTTTGGATATCACTCGTTCACTCGGAGTTGTGTGTGGTCTGGAACGTCTTCACTTGGACACTTGCGGGCCCCTCTGACCCACACCACGAGTTTCATGCACATGCCTATTGAACACCACACAAGATCCAGTTCGTGTCGTAAGAAAGAGAGATCCTTGACCGGCCCGGCTACCGAGGGACGCGAGCTCGACGGGGGCACGAGCGACAGTACAGCAATAGCCTTCAGTGAGTGCACACCGACAAGCCCGACATTCTGATCCCCAACGACCAGGCGCACCCTACAGCGATATTATCCTCTTGGGGTTTTGCGGCCACAAAATTTGGGCTGGCAGGCCGCAGCGTCCCATTCATTTTTTGTACGTTCATCCGTCTGGAACACGGCCCCGCAGGCTTACGATACCTGATCATTCTCTGTTTGCGGCGTTGGAAACCCTATTAAACGACTCTTCACTGGCACGATAGGTGGCATCCCCATCCCCGACGATGGTACTCACAGCGTCTTTGCATTCAACAGCCCCTCTCAACCACACTTTACACTGGAAGGGAGTGCCCCTCGTTAGACGACCGTTCCATACTGTCTCAACCCCACTAAAATAGTAGCGATCAGTCAAGCTCTTCCATTCCTTGTCGGAGAAGGGTATGGGCGGCAGCTGATTTTGGCCAGACCACAAGTTGGCGTGGATCAGCGCCATAATTCAAGAGCGCATTGGGAGCAAACCTTCACCAGACCATGAGAAAGTTGGAATGGGGAGTCGACGCTCGACGCTCGTGACGCACGATCGAAGCCCAGCTGCGGCAGCGGAGTTCCCCGAGTCGGCTTGTATTCGGTTCACCATATCAGATCAGTGACTTACGCAAGGTTCAAAAGCTTGCTTGTATTCAATAATGTACATGCGGTTCAATCGCTGGTCCCAACCACATGCAGTTAGTGGTAAGTACTACTGTATATCTATCGTGAACTACACATCAGATGCTTCGTATCAGGATCTTGGTGGAGGTGATGGGGATCAACCCAATTGAACCGAATACAGAGTTCATTTCAGCTGTTTGACCGCTCTGCTTATCTGGGGTTCCTATCTATTAACACCCCAGATCACATCTACCGTCACAAGCACTTCCCGTTTTGTACATTTGACTGAGTCACGTAGGACGTTCTCAAGGTTTATCATGCGGTCTCCTGTGAGATTGAGCGGTCGAAGAAGCTTCTCATAATACGAAATATCAATTGGTCCCAATTGGAACAACACCCCAACTTCGCCGTTAACGTACGCGTTGGTGCTTGAATGGTTGGTTCTGACAGCATCGAAGGATAATTAATGATGAATCCCACCATTTCCAGCGGGTTCCTTATTCCACATACCGGCACCTGGGAACGAGATAGCAATGGAATATTGGGGTGCTGCTTCAGTAAACATAGCACTGACTTGAAAAATACCCTGCCACCGGAAGGCGGGTGCAATCTCGAGCCGAGCCGCTTGCACGTCCCGGACCGTTTGACATGGCCTGTCGAACTCCACAGTAGTTTCTCAGCCGCAGTTTCCGCTTTGGCTAGGAGGTCGGCTTTGAAAACGTATAAATACCAGCCTTTCCGGCTTGAATGTGCATCGACATCCAGTGCACTCCCAAGTTCTACTCACAATGGCTCCTCAAGCTCTCATTCCCGACGGTGTATGGAAAATCCGGAATGTCCAGTTCCCTGGGTATATCGCTGACCTTATTGATGGTATCCCGGGGGGACCCATCTGTGCATACAGGGACAGTTCTAGCAATACGAACGATAAGGTTCGTGTTGTTCCCTGTAGGGGACTTTACTCACCCTTCAGCAGTGGAAGATCACGAACCACGGAGACGGTGGAAACCAGGTCACCATCGAGAGTTACTCCGTTGCTGACAACTACGCGACTGTAGAGCCACCCTTGCAACAAGTACGTGCGCTCGGGGATGGGATGATATCAAACGTGTGAAACTGATTACGTTCTAATGCTCATAGGGTTCCCCACTCCTCGCTTCCCAGCCCCCCACGCTCTGGACCGTCGTCAATGCTGGTGGCGGCAAGTACTGGTGAGTTTTGCATTGATTTCTTCACCCCTCCTGTTAACATCGGGTTTCCACAAGCTTCCAATCTCCGGATGGTCGCTATGTCTGGGAGCTCCCTAACGGCGAGGACCGCGAGAAGGTATTCATTTTGCCACTCCCGGGTGCACGGATACCTTTCACACTCGTTCATCACAGATTAGACTCGTTAACCACACTGGGCAAGCGAATACGGAGTGGTCGGTCAATCACCCCCGCCCGTGAACGCACGGCCGTCAGTTTGTTCCCTGAATATCACTACAAGTGCCAATGACTCGTCGAAAAAAAAGGATCGGATGTATGTAGGATATTGTAGCCGAGTTTTGTGAGCGTTATATCAGAAATACAATGGAATGGAATATGCCGACGCTCGAATGTGACTTGATCAATTGACGAGTCACACCCGATTGATCCGTGCCCTGACGTTGGAGCGGAGCCCGCAGGGCCGGGTCGCGCCAGGACCAGGAGCAGTCGCTTGGATTTCTGCCTCTGGAGTTTTCGGAGGGGTGTTATGGCTCACCACGGGTGGGGCGTATTGTTTGTACAGCCCGTTAGGGCTTTTCAGGTCTTTCAGGTCATTTCAAGGGGGGGGGAGACGATCATCTGCCTTTCTGTGGCCTTTGCCCGCCTGGGAAAACCGATCATCGTAGTGGTAGCGGTTCAAGGAGCCCCCCGTTCCACGATTCGATCCAAACGGAAGTCTCATCAATCGGCAACGAATGCGAATGCCCACCTTGACCATGAGCGCTGAGCTGCAAGTTCGAACTATTGCTCGGCCGCCTGGCAAACGACACCAAATCTTATCTTATTTCCTGCGCTGTCTTGACGACTCGAGTGTATTAATCTGGATCTAGGTCTATTGGATCAATAACACCTCCAACTCGACATGCATGTCTCGCGTCGCACCAGCGGGATTTTTCTACGACTTGGGTGCTAGTGCTCGCTGGTACATATACTCAACAACAAGTTAACAACGCTAGAAACAAACGACAGGAGGGGGGCCAGAACGTTGCCCGTGGAATTCACATTCGAAGGAACCTCAAAGACCTCGAGACAGCCTACGAGATTAACGACACTTTGTCTAAAGAAAGCCACCTCAGTATGTGATGATGAGAATAGAAAGAAACGTCCGCACAGCAAGTTGCAAATGTCAGTATGCAGAGCGTCACTTGCCCCACCGGCAAGGGCTACCAGCATCGCAACCAAGGTGTTCAGAACAGCACTGATCAACTGAACAAACAAACATTATTCAGGGATCTGGATGTCCAATGTCACGAATGTTACTCACGGTAAGGAGAGCGTAAATGGTCGAGCAGAGGTTTGTGAGGTCGAGACGATACGTCTCCACCTTGGCCGCAGCCTTCAGTTGCGCGACGGTGGTGGAAACGACTGCGTCGATCTGAACGACGATGCCGGAGACGGTGTCATCGTCAGGGGTACCCGTATTGCAGGAGGCTGGGTAATGCTTGTCAGTGAGTCTTTAGAACACAGGGGCAATGAACGTACCAAGTTGGTCGCTGAGAGGCTGGATCACTGTGGTCGCGTTAGCGATGATGTCGATGATGGGCTGGAGAGACGTGTCATGGCCAATAGTACATGAAGGCATTGCGTCGCTGGGTCCAGGAACGGCAGCAACAAAAGTAGAAGCCGCCAGGAGGATAGCAGGGATGAAAGAGAGGACGCGCATTGTGGGCGAGATGTAAAGATTGACTGGTATCAAAAATGCTGTGGTGGTATGCGGGAAGCTGGTGTCACAAAGGTGGGACCGCCCTAGGTTTTATAGGTCTCCGAAGCGTCAAGATCATGACTAACTTACGCGGGCCGCGTATGCGACGGGCTTAAGTGATTGCGATTGCAAAAGTTTCACTTACCCGAGCGCTACATGGAAGCGGACAGGAAAGCCTGGCCAAGTTTTACAGGCTGACAGTGCTTGACAGCGTCATCGCCAATCCCGTCACGGAAGAGCCACATCATGAGAGACGTCGCGGCCAGTCGCGGCCAGTATGATCCGGCAAATCTTCGATGACAAGAGAGGCAGTGCATATATGCCGCAACCAGGTCCAAATTGAATGGAAGGCAAGTCATATGGTACACGCTGCGATTCGAAGACGGTCAAACGTACACTACCAACGACTTCGCACCGCTAAAAGTGGAGCTCCGCCCCGCCGTGTCTCACCCAAGACACGGGCGAGAACGAAATCCCTCTTCAGCGGTGCTCACCACCCTCACGGCGGGTGTAACTGTCGCGAGGGCGGTGAATGCGTCGCAAGAGGTATCGCAACAACCCTCCTGCGTACGCATTGTCCCTCGGGAAGAACTTGCCTGTCGAAATAGTGTATTCGCTGAGCTTGCGCTCAGATTCGAACACTCCCACCTCTACTCCCGTGTTCTTCATGTCGACGAGGTCGACGAGGTTGACAAAGGTATAATGAACGGCCTGGTAGGATCAGATAACAGGTCGTGTAAGCAGACGAATGCAGTTAGAACATGATTTATATTGCTTGCCTCACGACAGGCATGCAGGTCATCCGGGACGGGATCGATGCGCACGACGTAACATAAATTCTGCCAGCTTGCGAGGCTGTTCACATCCGTCCCATAGACAAAGTTGAATTGTTTCACAAGGGCGTCTTTGAATTTCTGATGGGCCTCTGTCCTTTCCGGATCATCCTTGTCCCAACCGGACTCGCGGCAGAGACGGTAGAATTCCAATGAAGCGGACGCTGTGGTATTATATTGGAACCGAGGAGAGTAGTCGGCAAAGAATGCTTCAAGGGACGACGGTGGCCCGGGCGCTGAAGATGACACGGGACGCTTCTTTGCGTCACGTTTAGATTTCTAGGGTGTCTATTGTCGAAAAAAACTTGTATGGCTGGTATGGGATCTACCTGTCTCAGGCTTCTTCTGGGACTCGGAGTTGGGGGTGGCACCTGGCGCTTCTTTCCGACACGTTTAGATTTCTAGGGTGTGGTTATCGTCAAAAGGAAATTTTGTATGGCTGGCATGGAATCTACCTGTTTTTTTCTTGTAGCTGGCATGGTGAAGTACTTGTCGAGGTGGAGGGAAATTGGTGAGTGGAGGTAGGAAGGATACGTGCGATACTGTTAACTCACGGGTCTGAGAGGAGATTATCATGATGATCAGTTGACCATTCCGATATGCCAAGCGATGCCAAACAACCGCACTCGACGAGCTCCTGCCACGGTGTGCCACCATCCAGCTACCCGTGCCTCTGGTATCACCTTCTTGAATGCACTCATTCATGTCCAGGTTCAAAATACCACTTCTGATCCAGAAGCCCCTCTGTCGCTGATGGAGTGTAACTGCCAATGTCAGGAAATGGCGATTCACCACCCCGAGCTGCAGCAGCGACGTTTCTGTGCCTCGTCCACTAGGCCATGACGTCCGTAAGAAGGATCGATCCTTGGACTGGCTGGAATCACTGACAACTTGAACGAGTATCTGAAGTGTGGATTGAAGTGAAGGGCGACCGATCACATCGCGCATGACAACGTGATTTCCTTTACTCCAACTCTCGTTCATCGGACGAAGTATGCAGATGATAAGGATTGCTAACAAGCAACATTCCACGCACTTACACATGTTTTAGTTGTTGTAACGAACCATTAGCTGGGATGGATTTGTACAGTAATACATTGTGAATATCTCACAAGTACCTGCACGTTAGTCAGGAAGCACAAAAGAACACGATCGAGAATGACTTTATTCGGTTCATATGATGAAATTTGGTGGTGCCACTATGCTTTGCCTCGAAGACCATAAGCAAAAAGGAAAATCATGAAGCCAACTCGGAATCGCGTCGATAAATGTGGAACTCCGTTTCGCTCTGCCTGAGAAAAAGACACGAGCGGGAATGAAATCCTCATCTACGTTACGGCGCTTTCGGTTCCCGTGCCGGGAGGGAACCTCCTCCGCAGGCTCGAGAACGTGTCGCAGGAGGTATCGCAAGAATCCTCCTGCTTACGTATTCTCTTTTGGGAAATGGCGTGTATGTTCACTGAGCTCACGCTCAGAATCGAAAAGCTGCACCTCTTCTCCTATAACGTCCCTGTCGACGAAATCGACAAGGTTGACGTAGGTGCCACGGATAGCCTAGTTTCGCCGGTTCATACGGGTCAGCGATCGCAAAAATGAAGGAGGACAGGTGTGTTTGCCTCTCGACAGGCCTCCAAGTCGTCTGAGATCGGATAGATGTCCACGATATGACACAAATTTTGCCCTTCTCCGGGGTCGTCTTCGTCGGTGCCGTAGATTTCGTTGAATTGTTTGACGGGTGCATCCTTGAAGTTCCAATGGGCTTCCTCTTTTTCAGCGTCCTCACGGTCCCAGCCGAGCTCATCGCACAGGCGATAAAATTCATGCGACGCCGACTCTGTAGCATCATATTCGAACTCGGGATAGTAGCTGGCGAAAAAATCCTCGAGTGGTGACTCGAGTGTATGAGCCCGGTGATTCCTTCCGCGACGTTTCTGGGGAATAATTGCCATCAGGTAACAGCTTATGCGGGCTGTTGCACACATCACCTGTTTTCTTTTGGATGATGGCATTTTGAATACTGCAGGCACTGGTGGATTTATAAAGTTGGACCACCTTAGGTGATTGGCACTTTGTGCCAGAAAGGTATTCGACGTACTATGTCTTCGTGTGTTATTGGACAATTGGAATGTCGACTACACTTTTTGGGCTTAGAAGTTGTCGTTACTGAGGTATCACCGAACTACCTCCACTGTGACTGGCACATTGGTGTACTGCATATGGATCGAATGAAAGTGGAGGACTTTGGAATGCTTGTACTCCTGCTACTGGGTCTTGTCTCTCAGTCGAAGGGAATGCAAAACCAAATTGGACATGTCACAATCAAGTCTCCGATAACGATAACGTATAGCGGCATCCAGTGTGCTCGACTGCAAACTCGGTGTTGTTGAGACAGTAGTCAGAAAACTAAGTAGTCCACGTCAACGGAAATTCAACACCAGAAGTGTAGTGGACATACCTTCAAAGCACCAGTTCAGGTGTTCTCACTCATGTTTTGAACGTCAGGATTAGCCGTTCAAGTAGTCGTGCGATAGCATCTTTCGCAGTAATTTCTAGATTCGCAAGGCTATTGTCACCCAAAAGCCTTCCACGGTCGAGTACAACTTCCTCTTCGCAGACGAAGTATTGATTCGAAGAGATCCCGGATGCCCCTTGAATGTTGGATGGCCGTTGCTTCAACTCGGAAAGGAAAGCAGGGTCGTAATCATTTCCCCCCAAAAACATATCCGAAGAGATGGCTTTTGACGTACATACCGAACGCTACGATGGTACAACGTCTGCTTCGTGGAGCGGGATAAGACGTCGGTCGTGGATTCGTCGAGTAGCTATACCCAGTATGATCAAGTGAGTCGCGCCATGCAGCAGGTGACGACCTGTCGGCCACACAGTTGCTGGGACGCATGTTTTTGTATGCAGGGCCTCGGAGGAACGAAGATTTTTGAGTGGAAAGAGGGCCCGCATGAAAACACGAGGTGGTGAAGCGCGTGCACAGGCCTATATCAAGAAGGAGCAACGTGTATATAGTGCGGAGAGGGCACGCCTTGTCCATTGTCTCTTTACATCGACCTGCTACGTCGTCAACAATGAACGGTGGGTCGTGACAAGTTGGTATTGCGTTGATGCTGACCGTTGGACAAGAACGCCGCGACTCAATGGAAATTAACGTCAGTGGGGAGTCACATGCGGTGACATTCTCGACGAATGGCGAGTACGTCTTGAGCGGCGGTCGAGATTGGGTTCAAGTGTGGCAAGTGGAAGGCGGCAAACAAGTGGCAAAAATGAAAGCGAAGACTCCCTGGTGTCTCGCTGTGTCCAAGGACGAAAGATGGATCGCAGCGGGGACAGTCGTCGGCCACGTGGTTGTGTGGGATGCGAACACCTACAAACAAGTCTTTGTGCTCAAGCATTACCGCGACGTTCATGCAGTCGATTTCTCGCCTGACTCGACTCGGCTCGTCTCTGCCTCGAAGAACTGCACAGCCATCGTATGGGACATTGCAAGGCGCAAACAGATACAAACACTCCTCCACAAGGACTCGGTGTTCGCAGCGAAATACTCGCCGCAGGGCGATCGAATCGCGACAGCCACTAGCGATTCCGTTCGGGTCTATGACAGTGATGATGGCCGCTTGCTCGTGGACATCAAAGTAACTGTAACCTTGTGGTTCAACACTGGTCTCCTCTGGTCCAACAACTACCTCCTTGTCATATCCAACGGTAAAATCAAGCAACTCGAAGCATCCACAGGGTCAGTGACCTCGGAATGGCCAGTTCCCGATACCCGCACTGGCTCGCCGCGCATCGCCATACCGAAGCACGGAAAATTCATCGCATACTCTGCTGAACGTACTCTTACATTTTGGGACACTTCGACACACACGCAGCTCGGTCTCATCCAACACCCTCAAGCCATACGTTCAATCGCAGTCTCTCCAGACGACCATCTTATTGCAATTGGTGGAGACACAGGGACAATCACCATTGAAAGTCTATCTCATATCACTGTAGGTAGCGTGTCTTGTTGGATCATCTCGTATCTGAACTGCGTTTTTTATTCCAACCATCTTTCCCCTTCTTTCCCCATAGGATTCAATCCCCTTGTCCCGCCAACACCCCACTTTCCAGGAACCAGACCTTCAAATCGACGACGCTGCCCTCGATTTATGGAAGCAGGACCAGCTCACAGACGCAGAGGCGTTATTGACCACAGCAATCACAGCATCAAACACAAGCCACCAAATACTCGCTTGCCGAGCTCTCGTGCGGGCTCGTTTGCAAGAATGGGATACAGCGATCGCGGATGCCGAAATGGTATTTGTTGCTCTGCCTTCGCATACACAGACACTGGCACTAATTTGCACCAAGGCCATCAATCTTGAGCCGTCCGTCATTGGTTACATTGCAAAGAGTATAGCCCTCGTCGGCAAGGGGGAGAGGCACAAGGCCTATCGGGCCTGTGACATCGCGTTCGAGCACTTCCATTCATCTCACGTTACCTTTCTCCTTCTGATCAAGGTCTGTATTTTTCGATCTTGGCGTACCTCACCTGCTCATATCCCATAGGCAATCATTGTATTCATGGCCGGAGAGCACCGCGATGCAATATCGCGCGTTGACGACATCATCGCTACGGTCGAGTTCAACTCAATATGCTTTGTCGTCCAGGCATGTCCATAACCTGCTATTCCACGGAAACGTCGCCACTGACATTCCCAGCAGGCATACATGTATCTTCTCGTTGGAAGCATGGAGTGCTCCGACTACGAGGGTGCAATACAGTCGTTCGAGCGTGCTCGAGCACAAATGCGACACCACACGAGCCGAGCGCTCTCTGTGATTTCATTGGTAAGTTTCCTAGTGGATTTATTGCAACGTATCGAAATCACTGTCTCTAACAGATGTCTGGGTGGAAGTTCGATGATCTCGGCACTACGATTCAGCAGCGTCTGTGTGAAGCTCTGTATGCAGCCGGTCGCACCAAGGATGCCGTCGAGTGTTTCCACCAAACGATGAGTGAATCGGGAGGCGAGGCAAACCTGCATCGCGAGCACTTCGAATGGGCTCAGGGTGAGTGACCGCGCATCTCGTGGTGTCATCCCTGATGTAACAATCTTTGTCAGACTTCCGTCAGCGTTCCTCCGAGAAACTGGAGCATCTCGCAGACACAGCAGTGGATTCCCAGCGACATAACGAGGCAATCTCCCACTATACAACCGCTTTGTCGCTCGATCTGCCATCCCCTCGGGGCATTCTCCTCAAGCGATGCAAGGCATTTGTGGCAACCGGTTCATGGAAACAGGCTCTAGACGACGCAAACCAGGTACATCGAGCTTCTCTCATGGAGGTCAATCTTGTTGAACCATCATGCTCAGGTGATCGTGCTCGATCCGTCGTCGCCCTGGGGCTACCAAATCAAGCATGCGGCCTTACACAAGGCAGGAAAATACGACGATGCAGTTAATGCATTCGAAATAATGCTCTCGAAAATAGCGCAGTCACCTGACCCAGACGTTCAACGTGAGTTGTACCCTCGTTACAATGATCAATGGATTTGTTGACATCATTATTCGGCAGGGCATGGTGACCAATACATCAGCCCATCGAGCACACGGGCGACAATTCACAGAATTGTTCAACGATCCATTCGTTATTCGCCACTTGTGCTCATTGACACGTCTACCGGCCGTCTCCACAATAAAGCTGAGCAGGTATCTGCATTTGAATCTCTGCCCATATTTAAAGAACTTGTATCGTCAATGACGACGCGCACCGACTATGTTCGCATCAAACATGAAGTGCGACAGTACTTCCGATACGTGATGCTATCGCACAAGTGGGAAGAAAACGAGCCACTGTTCCAGCAGGTGATACATATAGCAGTGTATGACTTGGAAGGATCTCCGACTCATGACAAGCTGCAAACGTTCTGCAAAATCGTTCGGGATGCTGGATTCAATTGGGCGTGGAGCGATACGTGTTGCATTGATAAATCGAATCACTTTATGCTCCAAGAAGCTCTTGTCGCCATGTTCAAGTGGTACCAGGGTTCGGCGATGATGATCGTTTTCCTACGTGGTGTTCGTCTATCGGAACGCGGCGCTCTCGTTAGGAGCATTTGGAACACTCGTGCCTGGACACTTCAGGAATACGTTGCTGCCAAGGTCATCCACTTCTACACAGAGGATTGGACACTGTACCTCGATCTGGAGTTGCCGAACCACAAGGAGTCGCCGGAAGTGATCTCGGAGATGGAGCAAGCCACTGGGGTTTCCGCACAACAATTGATGTCACTTCGTCCAGGGTTAACCAGTATTCGGGAGAAGTTGCGTCTCGCCTCAACCCGGCACACGACGCTGGTAGAAGACGCTGCATATTCCTTACTCGGCATTTTCTCGGTTACTAGTATACACGCAATATATGGAGAAGGGGAGGATGCGCTAGGACGTCTATTGGCGCATGTTCTTACTGGATCTGGGGACGTCAGTATCCTCGCATGGACTGGGGAGTCCGGCAGGTTCAACAGTTGTCTACCCGCCCATATCACCGTATTCAACGAATCTGCCACGTCACACCTCCCACCACCCATTCAGGACGCGGATGTGGAAAGAATCATCACCGCATCGCACACTTCTTCATTCGACCTCGACGAGGCCCTACGCTTATACGACCGTCTCAACGAGCTTCCTGCACCTTGGTTCGCAGCGAGTCGGATGAAACTTCCATGCATCGCTTTCGAACTCCCATCTCTCTCACCTTTTCTCAGACGTTCAGGCCGTGTTTATCGCGCGGATACTCTCCCCTTTGGGACGGTCGAAATCAGAACAAGACATGACCTCTCTCGGATGCAGTCTTTGTATCTCGTTCACCCCTGGCTGGATTCTCTCCTGGAGCGCGAAGACATGCACAGTAGCGTGTTCGTAGAGGATGACGTTGCACCACCCTCACTGAACACAGACGATGAAGAGATCGAGGAAGAAATCGACGACGATTCCTCGTCACTTCCCGTACCTGAATTGCCCTCGTTCCCTACTCCCGTGTGTACGGTACCGACGGACAAAGAGACGCGGGCACGACGGCTCGTTGCGCGTCTTAGACAGCCATTTGGTGCACTGTTGGTCACGCTGGCAGCGACGAACCGACGTGCGATGGATTATAGGCGGGTCGCGGCTGATAGCTTGATCACAGTCCAGTTTCAGAAGAACGTCCTACTGACTGATATTCTGGACAATGTACGCACGCTCGATCTTTTATGACTCGCGTAGCATCTCGGACGTACGAATTGACATGTTTCAAGTACTGCCACTGCGATTGCATCAAACGATTCGAATCTATCGGTAGTATACAGTCCTCGTACACGACAGAGTCTGTATTCGTCTTCCTTCTCAACGTCTGGGCTCGCTTCGTCCGCTTCTGCTAAATGCAGCTAATGACTGAGGTCTCGTCACGGGGTCCAAGGTTCTTTAAGAACTCGGGCCATATGTGAGACAATCCCATTGATGACTACAGTGGTAGCTTTGTCGGAAACACTCGACCACCTCCGTCAGGCGACAATCCCATTCTAGAACATATGGCGCGGTAGATGACAACCCCGGAACCTTGAACTAAATCGAATGGAAGTCATTATCCACTTTCAAACAATCGTGGAGTATACCCTGGTATCCAAATGCACGACAACAAAACTCACAGGCAAGAGCCAGCCCATGATAAACTTGTTGGCCCTCACATCCTCGTTTACAGTATTCACGATCTCGAGAAGACATTCCGCAGCACTATGTCACAATGCGAGGTTGATCCGAATGAGACCATTGGCTTTGCGTTGAGTGTCCGCAAGTTGGACGTGGAGTTCTTGGTGG
>JBBPNN010000316.1:0-30404 GCA_038090935.1 Hortiboletus campestris
CTCTAAAAATTTTGACTCCACCAAGAAGGGCTCATCTCATGCATTCCAAAACTCGTTCGGGGGTTACCATCATGGGGCGAGTTCGCAGATAAATACAACGGGGATATCCAGGCTTGTCTGCGGAGTTTGCAAAGCGAACGGATGGGCGGGACTGAATTTGAGATCAATAGAGATATGTGAAAGCGAAAGTGGGCGGCTCCACAGGAGGAGGCTGAAGCGTTTGGGCAGGGGGACCAAACGAGAGCTGCAAAGAACGGTGAGTTGAGCACCCTTGGTTGTCCAACCTGATTGACCGTGGCCACACCGCACAGTGCGCATGATAATCACTACCCCAAAAAAGGCCGTCATTGGGCCTTCGGACGCATCGCATGCATTTGCCGCTAACTGCACACCGGGCGCTCTCTGAACGACAACGCGTCCTCCTGTCCCAAAACCTTCTCCAGCTCCCCAGAAGCCCAGCAGACCACCACTGTTTATCCTTCTTCGTGCCACATCACCTGCTAAGCAACCCCATCCTAACGCAACCACTAACCACACAAGTCCACCCACCAGCGCGACCTTCAATCCAACCATGCTACCCCCCAAAGCGCCCACATACCCAACACTGTGTGCACCTTGACGCAACAAAAGTATGCTCAGCATCAACGGATCCCCCCTTGCGAATCCATACACCCTCAGACTAGGCTGGTTCACCGGAGAAGACATTGAGGAAGCAGAACCACCTCTCAAAGGAAAAGGCAAGGAGAAACAATCAGATAACAAAGCATCCAAGACGTTACGGTGCGTCAACAGCATCGTCATCCGGTGCGACCCTTTGGTCAGCATCGCCTTGTCCTCCTCATCGTCTCCCAAACCCCAAACAAACGGGTCGTCCTCTCAAACGCACTCGCAGACACAAAACTCCACTCCTCACTCTGCCGCGCACTCACGCCCCACTTCACGCACACAGCCCCTCTCATCATCTGACGCTGCACCACCACTCTCACATAATGCTCCGGTGCCATCGGTGCCCGCGCCTTCGGGTTCTGCCTCGGCCCTCGTGTCTATACCCATGAAAGACGGCCATCTCCTCGAATTCGATCCACTCGCTACATCCCCACATGCGCTCAATAAACTCCTGACGTCTGGCATTGACAGTTTTGAATTGGTAGGAAAACTCAGGATATTTGATCAAGACTCTGACAGGTCCCCTTGAGAATTTCAAAAAGGAATATTACGACCTCATTCGAAGTGCTTTCCTGAAATACAGGTGAATTTGTCCCTCCCCTGTCACAAAAATTCAAAAAGTGACATTCTGCTCCCAACCAGCTTTCAAGCCCGCATTGGCAACATGGACGGTGTTCTGGTTGTATACTACAATCAAGCGCGGACTTTCGGCTTCCAATATGTATCTCTGGAGGAGATGGAGGAGAGATTATATGGCTTGGGGAACGACACAAGGTGTTTAACAAGTGCGTGTCGCTGCTTGAGAGAGTATTGGGCAATGTCATGTCCATCCATGGGGAACGGGTAAGTTTATTCCATTTTTGTGTGCTCACTTTCATTTGTAGAGCGTTAAATGCACATTCGAGACACACAAATGAAGCCAGGAGCTGAATGTTTGGATCCAGCCTGTCGAATGGGACGAACAGATAGAAGGGAAACCATGTCCGATAACAGAACTCGACATTCAAGTGACAAGTTACCTGGATGGCGAGGAAGTGAAAGGCGCAGAGGCAGTTTCAGACGGCCGTGGATGTGGGTGACATTCTGTATGCACTGTATGGACTCGCTCACCTTGTTCTGTGTCACAGGGGTTGTCCACTGGACGCTGACCGAATCTGCCCTCGACGAAGCCGAGATTCATCGGCGACTCGAGGGTTCGCATGATCGCCAGCTTAGAGTGCTCAGCTTCCCCGCAGGGATTGAGACGATCGAAGAGATGGAGAAGATGTGGGCAAAGATTGACTTTGGGAGCAAGCAGAATGCGCAGGACATAATTGCCACGCTCAAGGGACTTTCAAGTGAATGATCTGTGAGCGAGGAGAACGGGTTGGGACAAGTGTCGAGCCAAGGTCCCAGCAATGCCGCACAAGAAGCACCTTTCGCCTCATCCGATTCGCTGTCCCGGTCTCCCCATCCATTGCCCTGTAACAAGTAGAAAGTAGCACAGATTGGTGCTGCCTGTAGAATACTCAGTAAGTCACTAAGAGCCAGTTCAGAAACGAAATCCAACCCGAAAACCTGTGTGAAAAACCCCAAAAAGAATCCACAAGGCTGATCACATCAGCGACCACATCCAAGCGGAGCTCCAACCTTCGCTTCGCTCCTGCCTGCGTAATCTCTTCCGTCCATATGGCTCGCAAATCCATGCAATCACCTTCCAAGGGTGTATCTCCACCATCCCACCCCAGCAGCATGCAAGCATCATGGTCAGATGCCGATACCAATACCCTCATCGATCTTGTTGCCACCCACAGGGCGTCAGCAGGCGAGGGCCTCAATTTTAAGGCGTCATTTTGGAATACTGTTGCTGCCGCTCTCAGCAACCCCAGCAAAGGGGCACCGAAGACTTCCAAGGCATGCAAGGATAAATGGAAAAGGGTATGTGGTTTTTGGCTAACTAATCCATACTCGGCCGATATCTGATATTATATACAGCTCCGAAAGACATTCGAAGCTGTAGAGTTCATTTGCAGTAAATCAGGGTTCGCATATACGCTCGAGCTAGGGGCTAATATCGGTGTTGAAAACGAGGATATGTGGAACAATCTTATCAAGGTATGTTTTAATCAGAGAGTGCATCGTGGACTAATGGCGATTTCAACAGAAAAACAAGGATGTGGGCCCTTTCCGAAACAAGGGCTGGCCACACTACGGGAAGATGAAAGAGCTCATGCCCTCAAAGGGGAAGGGCTTAAACCGCTTTTCTGCGTTAGCCATCAGCGCACCGCAGTCTCTTGGAGGGCCCAGCATGGAAACCCCCACCAGCGAGAGTGACAGCGGAGGGGGAAGTATCGGCACTGTTGGGGCACCGTCTACCTCGCAGGACACCGTACTATACACCGCCCCAGACAGTGTGAACGGTGCCAACGCCGGGTTCTGGGCTACCGATACCGATGCAACGATGGCCTCCATTCCGCAACCGGTGCGGCCATCAGCCAACCAATTCGCCCATCAGTCCTCGGGTACTTTCATGCCGCCGTCATATCCCGGATCGTCTGTTGGTTCCACCGGCCCCTCCTCCTCAACTTGCACTTATACCAACACGGCCTTCGAATGGCAACCAAATCTCAATGTCCCCCGCACACCAACATCCTTCACTCCCCCTACTGCCCCATCCTCGTTTAACGGTTCATCTATCAGCTCAGTGAAACCGTCCTCCAGTATTTCCGCTCGTATGGAACAATCTCGGAAACGGAAAACGGATGATGATGACCGTTCTGTCGTATCCAGCACGTTATCGGCTTCGGCACTCAGCACCTCATCGACTCGAAAACGACGCACAGGAAAGGTGGCACTCACACGCGAACAATTAGGTGAAAAGTTCGAGAAGTTGGAGAACATGTGTGAGTCGATCTCGGGTCAAAGCGGTCTCATCCAAAATGCAGTTTCTGCCTTGGATGCCAAGGCCAGCGCTTCTGCTTCCCACCCAATCGTTCAGGCGGCAAGGAAGAAGCTCGTGGAGATGGATGCGACTGTCATTCCCCCATCCGACGTCGTCCTTCTTTTCAAGCGCTTTCACGACAATCACGACTTCGCCGATGGATACATACAACTAACGACAGCACCTGGGCTGGCTGCTGCTCGACAGGCATGGTTGCAGGATGGGATTGAAGAGATGAGGCGCAATGCTTGAACTCTGCTAACATACAATATGTTCCATATGTTTTACTGTTGTCTTTACAATGTTCAATCCATGTTTTGTATCAAACGATCGTGGAGCGAAAACAAACGATAGACTACTTCGAATACAACATGATAGCTAGGTAGATATCGGTTCCCCCCTGCGGGCTCGTTCTGCAGTATAACTAATCCAGATATCATTCGCAATTCTTTCCCGCATCGCGGACATCCGATCACGCTCAGCGTTGGTGGGTACACCGTCAGCGAGTGAGCCAACCGACTCGTATGAAGATGGAACAGCTACAACATGTTCCATATCCTCTAATTCCACAGGGTCCCACCTACGGATGACGTTGTGAATGCAGCACAGAGCTGGGGGGATGTGGGCCTGAATGTCCATCGCATACTCGGGAGGTATGACGAGGATCCGAAAGCGGCGCTTGAGCACACCGATGATGCGCTCTACAACGTTGCGCAGCTGGGCGTGGCGGAGGTTGTAGCATTCTTGTGCACTCACAGGTCTAGGTAACTGTTATCGTTGAGTCAAAAGTTCAAGCGGGGGAGAGCTTACCGCACGTGTGCACGCCCCCACTCAGCCAAGTGATAGCGCTGTCCACGATATGGAACCAGCAGCTGCGGGCAGTTTGGATACCCTGCGTCAGCGAGGTAGTACTTTCCATCGGGGATAGTGAAGTCTGTTGTCCGTGCGTCATGGTAAACTGACGCGTCTGCCATCGATCCTTCCCAGCCGCTGAGTACGTATGTGAACTGCATGTCGAAGTCGCAGCAAACGAGGCAGTTTTGAGAGGTGAATCCTTTGCGGTTTCGCGTGGCGTCTCTTTCATCTGCAGCTGGGGCGCATGCAATGTGAGTCCCATCGATGGCACCTATGGCATCTTGAAAGAAAGGGTAGAATTTGGGATTGTTGCGGATAGAGGGATGAACGGGGTCGTTCTCGTGTGGTAGCCGAACATATTTTGTGTAGATGCCAGATGAAGAAAACGCAAACAGTACTTTCTTGAAGTATCTGCTCATCGCTGTCAGCAGTACACAAGATAAGAATGAATCAACGCACTTGGAGATCGTACCGTTGGAACGCTGGAAACGTTCTCCAATATGCCTGGTTGATAAGCCAGTGACGCACGCATACAGAAATATCGCCAGCTGTTCTTCGAGAGTAACGTGTTTGGAATGGGTATGGCCATGCTCCTGCAGTTCGTTCAACAAAATTTTGAATACATGCTTGTGGACCGCAAGCTCGGTCCGAATCCTTTCTTGATGGCCGTTGAGGAGCTCTGCAACCCAGCCCACACCCGAGAGGATGGAAGTATGGTAGGGGATTGGCTTAGCTCTCTCAGTACTAGCTTGTACGATCTCTTGAAAGATGTCGAGTGAGACGGCAGATAAAGCAGCAAGTTGAGTATGGTACTGTGCGAGAATATGAGCCAAGACACGCCTATCATCGATCTCGTCGATCTCATCGTCAGTATCTTCCTCAACCCCTGCATACCTTTCTACCCCCATCTCCTCACCGATCTCCTCTTCGTCCATATGGTCGGCCATGGTGCCCTGCCTGGTTAGCGAAGCGAAGGTTGGAGCTCCGCTTGGATGTGGTCGCTGATGTGATCAGCCTTGTGGATTCTTTTTGGGGGTTTTTCACACAGGTTTTCGGGTTGGATTTCGTTTCTGAACTGGCTCTAAGTTACGTTGCGGCTACACTCGTGCCTCGCTGCGCTGCAACGTGCACAACAAAGCGACCCGTCACTCTCGCCTTTTTCGCACGCACTGCCTGCTGACAACGCGGCGTGTGTACGAGCTCCGAAGCCATCCGAGTCGCCACCACAGCCTGATTTGCATCCACCAGATCATCACAATAGGTGTGCTTTTCACTCACTGACCGGGGTTTTGGACTCACATTGAGCTTTGACAGCGTATTTCACATACCCTTGGCAAATGTCTAGAACCAAAATCACCCTCTACCGCATTGCGTTGCAATGTTCGCCGAAAAGGTTCGGCAGATCCGTGGTTACAAATAATCTCGCGGACCTCCTCTACATGCAGTTTAAGGAGCTGAGACAAATATCAGACCTTGATGAGGCACTTGCCCTGTATCGGGATGTATTAGAACTTCGTCCGCAAGGGCACCCTGATCGAGCCCTTTCATTGGGAAACATCGCAAACTGCCTCCATACCCGTGCTGCCCAGCTAGGAACACAGTCCGACCTCGACGAGGCACTTACCATGTATCGTGACACATTAAGACTTTTTCCACGGGACCATCCTGATCGAGCCCTGTCGCTGGGAGGTATTGCGAGTTGTTTCTACGATCGCTTCATCCTGTTAGGAACGCTGTCCGACCTCGACGAGGCACTTGTCACCCATCGCGAAACATTGGAACTTCGTCCGCAGGGGCATCCTCATCGATCCCTTTCAATGGGTAACGTCGCGAATTGCCTCCATGCCCGTTTCACACTTCTCGGAACGCTGTCTGACCTCGACCAGGCGCTTGCTTTGTATCGCAATACATTGGAACTTCTCCCTCCGGGGGATCCTGATCGAGTTCTTTCGCTGGCAGGCGTTGCGAATTGCCTATGCGCCCGTTTCACCGAGCTTGGAACACTCTCTGATCTCGACGAAGCCCTTTCCCTACATCGCGATACATTGGCACTTCGCCAGCAGGGGCATCCTGATCGCGCACTTTCACTGGACAACATCGCGAATTGCCTCTATGTTCGTTTCACCCAGCGCGGAATGCTGTCTGACCTCAAAGAGGCACTTGCCCTTGAACGCGATGCATTAGAGCTTCGTCCGCAGGGGCATCCTCATCGAGCCCGTTCACTGTCCAACATCGCGCAGTACCTCCAGTCCCGTTTCATGCAGCTTGGAACACTCTCTGACCTTGACGAGGCACTTGCCCTCGAACGTGATGCGTTGGAACTTCGCCCTCAGGGTCACCCTGATCGAGCCATTTCACTGAGCAACATTGCAAGTTCCCTCCACACCCGCTTCACGCAGCACGGAACGCTCTCTGATCTCGACAAAGCACTGGCCCCCGAACGTGCTACATTGGAACCCCCCCTGCAGGGGCATCCTCAGCGAGCCCTCTCACTGGGCAGCACTGCAGGTTTTCTCCACCCCCGTTCCACACAGCTCGGAAAACACTCTGACCTCGATGAGGCACTTGCCCTCGCACGCCATGCATTGGAACTTCGCCCACAGGGACATCCTCATCGGGCCGTTTTACTCAGTAACATCGCGGATTACCTCCATACCCGTTTTAAGTATCTCGGGACGCTGTCTGACCTCGAGGAGTCTCTTTCCCTCCATCGCGATGTCTCAAGTGTTCTCCCACAGGGGCATCCTCTTCAAGCTCTTTCACTGGACAACATTGCTAGTTGTCTCGATTCCCGCTTTACGCAGCTCGGAATATTGTCTGACCTCGAGGAGGCCATTGCCCTCGGGCGCAATGCATTGGAACTGCGCCCGCAGGGGCATCCTCTTCGAGTCCTTTCATTGAGCAACATCGCGAGTTGCCTCCATTCCCGTTTTACGCAGCTTGGAATGCTGTCTGACCTCGAGGAGGCCCTTGGATTTCACCGCAGTGCGTTAGAACTTCGTTCGCATGGTCACCCTCATCGGGCCTTTTCACTGGGAAACATCGCGAGTTGCCTCCATTCCCGTTTTAAGCACCTGGGAATGCTCTCTGACCTTGATGAGGCCCTTGCTCTCGGACGCAGTGCGTTGGGACTTCTCCCGCAGGGGCATCCCGATCGAGCCCTTTCGATGGGTGGCATTGCGGTTTCCCTCTTTACCCGTTTCACGCAGTTCGGAATGTTGTCCGACCTCGATGAGTCCCTTGCCCTCCAACGTAATGCGTTAGAACTTCTCCCGCAGGGCCATCCACATCGGGCCTCTTTTCTGGAAAACCTCGCGAATTTCCTCCATACCCGTTCTACGCAACTCGGAATGCTGTCTGACCTTGAGGAGGCACTTGTCCTCCAACGCAGTGTGTTAGAACTTCGACCCCACGGGCATCCTTATCGAGCCATGTCACTGAACAAAATCGGGAATTACCTCCATTCCCGCTTTCTGGATCTGGGGACGCTGTCTGACCTCGAGGAGGCACTTGGCTTCCAACGCAATGCGTTAGAACTTCGGCCCCAGGGGCATCCTGATCGAGCCCTTTCACTGGGTGACATGGCGATTTACCTTCATACCCGCTTCGCTCAGCTCGGAATGCTGTCTGATCTCAACGAGGCACTGGCTCTCCATCGCGATACATTAGAACTTTTCCCGCGGGAGCATCCCCATCGAGCCATCTCACTGGCCCACATCGCGATTTGCCTCCATGCCCGTTCCACCCGTTCCGGGTCGCCGTCTGACCTTGACGAGGCACTTGCCCTCGCAAGAGATGCATTGGAACTTCGCCCGCAGGGGCATCCCCACCGAGCATCCTCTCTGGGCATCCTTGCCCAGTGCCGTCATGCTCGATTCAAGCTCTCGAATATACATGACATCAATGACCTCCAGGAAGCATTCGATCTGTATTCCCAACTCGCCGACGTTTCTCAGACGGTGTCTTTCGCTGACCTCGAGTGTGCCAAGCAATGGATACAGGCAGCTGAAGAGTGTGAACACAGCACAACAATCTTGGCCTACCAAACCTTTTTGCGCCTCAGTATTCACCATCTTGCTGTTCTACCTTCCCTTCCTCAACATCTTGCACTACTCAAAAAGCTTACGACATCAACAGCAGTCGATGCATTTTCTGCTTGTGTTCGCTATGGAAATCTGGCGAATGCAGTTGAGCTTCTCGAACATGGCCGTGGTGTCTTCTGGAGCCAGTTAATCCGCCTTCGCTCTCCCCTCGACGATGTCATAGCATCCGGTGACACAGGCAAGGAATTGGCAGACAAGTTCACGCGGTTGACCTCCTTACTCCGTACTGTGCTTGATGGCCCCAATGCTGAGTCTCAGCCTGATCGGGCGTGCCATCTCAACATTCAATTGCAGGATGTCGTCAACGATATTTGCAAGTTGCCTGGCCTCTCTCGTTTCCTCCATCCCCCACTCTTCTCAGATCTCCAAATTGCAGCTGCCGGTGGACCCGTCATCATCGTCAATGCCAGCCAATATAGTTGCGATGCGCTGATTGTTTTACCTGACAAAGATCCCATCCACGTTGCTCTTCCTATCACGAAATCCCGCGTCTCTGACCTGTCATCGAAATTCCATTCTCTGATGCTGCGCGCCAGATTTGGGGATGCAACGAGGGAGTTTTTGATGTTTCTACGAGTACTTTGGGACGAAATAGTTTCCCCAATCGTGAAAATCCTTGAGGAGTGCTCTCCCCGTGGATCACGTATTTGGTGGTGCCCGACCGCCGAGTTCTCTCTTCTTCCATTGCACGCCGCTGGCTCGTTTAGGAAGGGCCAACCGATTCTCTCAGATCTTTATATTTCTTCTTACACACCAACTTTGGCAGCCCTCGTGCGCGCTCGACGGAAAGGGCCTTTGGACATGTCAATGGGACGGCTTCGTTTTCTGCTCGTAGGCCAATCGCAGGCTCCAGGACACCATGAACTCGTTTCGGTGAACACCGAACTTTCTAGCATATCACAGCGTATTGGGTCTCTCGCGACGCTTACCTGCGTTCGAGACCAGGACGCAAACATTGCTAAAGTTGCTGAAGAATTGGACAAGAACGAATTCGTTCACCTTGCTTGTCACGGGATCCCTGATCGGAAGCGACCATTCGAGTCCGGGTTTGCTTTGGGTGATGGACTGTTGAAGGTCGAGGACATCATGCGACACGACCTACGGATGGCCCAGTTTGCGTACCTGTCTGCTTGTCACACGACAGTTGGAGACGAGGAGAGTCCAGATGAGGTCATTCATCTCGCTGCGGCCATTCAGTTTGCTGGATTCCGTTCCGTGATAGGGACAATGTGGGCTGTGGACGATGCGCATACAAACGAGATCACATCCAAGTTCTATGCAAATATGATGGATGAATCTGGCCGTCTAGATCATACACGGGCAGCGCTGGCGTTGCACAGAACGATGAGGAGTATTCGTTCAAGCAACATACCCTTTGATCAACAGATCCTTTACATCCATATTGGAGCATAGCGGTCCTGCTTTCCGGTGCGTACGTGTTTTCCGCACGCGTGCTGTTCCCCAACTGAAAATAATAGCTGTAAGTTGTGTTTACACTTGCAGTTCGTGCTTCGTGTCCTCGAAGCCATGTACAACTACCTGCTGGTAAAGGAATCATGCATTTGATATGTATAATTACTCGCATTCATTACACGGGAAGGATATTTTCCAATCCCCGATATTGCATGATGCATAAGAAGTCCAGCCCGTCCGGGCGACTCGATCATGTGAGTGACCAGGTCGACACTACCGTCGCAGGCCAACTCGATCGTCGCTCAATTGTCAAGTCCGGTGCTAACCTTTCTTCTAGTCAATCAACTGTTATCCAGCAGGTTTGTTTACTATGGCCCTCATTAAAATTGCGCGTGAATATTATGCGATCATGGGCCTACCAAGCACCACTACGAATCGGGACCGCACAAACCCCGCTTCGATCGAATGTCATGACTGTTTGGTCAGTCCTCTCTTATAAAACTTGCGTGGTACGGAGAAGACATCTCTCGCACACCATGACTCCCAAAAAAACCAAGTAATGGCCATAAGGATTGACATTTGGAAATTCCTGGATGAAAAATACCCGCGTACAACCCCTGATATCAGGACTTCAGCTTCTGGTTTGAAGCTGTGTTGTGCAATGCAGTCCACTCCTCTTCCAAGATTCCCATATATACAATGTCTTCCCAACGTCCTTCAGCCCAATTGCCGCGCCGCTTTCTACCCTCCTCTTGAAAACCGCTACAGGGAACAAATTTAGTTTGCTTGCGACATCAGATGTTGATCATTCTTACATCTTTGCATATAGTTTCCGAGCTGCAGCGTTTCCTTCAAGGACAGACACCGACATGCGTTGCAGGCCGAGGGCATGAAATGCATGACCGACCGTGAATATTGCAACTTCCTCCTCGTAACCTTTTCCCCAGAATCTCTGACCTATGGATAACGAAAATTCGCCATCCCTGTTCTTGTATTCGGGTATCCTGACCATACAGTGCCCCAACACTGAATACTCTCTTTGCCTCTCAATCGTGAACCAAAGGGCCGAGTCTTCGGCTAGGTTGCACAAAAAGTCTTTGTATTTTGGAGGGCGGGGGACGACGGGTCTGAGTGTTTCCGCTCGTTGTACATCTGCATCATTTTGCAGGGCTAACAGGGGATCCAGATCTGAGTCTTGGAAGGCTCGAAGTTGAAGATGATTGGTGGTGAACATTGAACAAATCGATCAGATAACAAGTCGCAGTGGGATCAATGGATCAATAGTAGGCGACCCTCAGTCCAGTTGTCCCTCCATACTGACTTGGACCCCGAGCCAGACCAAATCAGTCGAGACAGGTTTCACAACGAAGGTAAGAAGTCGAACAGGTTCCCTTGTTTGTAACCTTGGGTGAAGAAGGGCTAACTTAGTAAGGAATGCCACAAGTTGATGCCGCTCGAGAATCGTTTCATATGTAGTTACGTGAATGATCAGGTAATTACCTCATTTGTGAAGTGGCCAATCGATCAGAACTCACCATTGACAATTGTGCCAAAGACTTGTCAAAAACGTTACGTGACAAGACCGCACGACTGATCCGGGCCTTTTTCCAAGAAGCATCTATTATTGTGAGAATAATGCTGCTATGTTCATAGTGGGTTTTCTGCGGGCTTCCTAGTAGGCGAAGTACGGCGGTTACATCTTCCTCGCTTCAGAGGATCAAAGCTCCTCACGATGGGTTTTCAACTTTTTGAGGTGCCAGCAAATGTCTCGGGTGTGGCCTACGGCGTCGTTGGCTTCGTCGTTGCCATCACCTTAATTGCAAAACTGTGTCAAGGTCCAAATGTGAGTACGGCCTTGTACAGCGTAAACATACTTGTTCTCTATCTGAATCTTTGTAAATTTCACCAGCTTGATGCCTTCCCAGTCGTGGGTTCAAGTACTTGGCTTGGCTCCTGGTGGGCTAGTTTCAAGTATCTGACAGACGCTCAAAATGTCATACAAGAAGGCTACAAGAAGGCAAGCCCTGCGCGCTGGATGGCTGTTGTGTAGTAACTCTCGATCTTATAGTACAAGTCTGCTCCGTTCAAGATAGCGGAACCCCATCGCTGGACGGTCATTCTAAGCAACCGTGCACATCTGGAAGAACTGGCAAGGGCGTCCGACAATGAGCTTTCGCCTTTGGAAGCCATCAATGATGTGAGTGATGGTTTTGTTCTTCTGAAATTATTTTGTGTTCAATGTTGTCTGCAGATTTTTCAGGTTGAGCACACGCTGGGGCTCGAAGTTCACCACAATCCCTATCACATTGCAGTCATCCGCTCCCACCTCACTCGAAATCTCGAGGTTCTATATCCTGTGATCAGGAACGAGATTATCACATCCTTTGCTGAGATCCTGGATCTCAGAGGAAATGGTGGGGAACATGATTTTACAAGTGTTTGCTCCATGACACTGATCTGGGAGCATTCAGAGTGGAAAAGTGTGCCAGCGTCAAGTACTATTGAAAAGGTCATCTGCAGGACGAGTAACAGAATATTTGTTGGTCTCCCGTTATGTATGCTCCCCGCTCATTTCTTTTTCTTTCAGTTTCTTACTTCAGTCGTTTTAGGCCGTAACCCTGATTGGATAGATCTCAACATCCGGACCACCATTGATTTCATGAAAGGGGGAGTTGTAATCGGGCTGTTTCCTAAATTCATGAGAAGGTGGTTTGGTGCCGTTTTACTGTCCTGAGTGTGGTTTTTAACACGTTGACAGACTGGTTGCTCGTTTTACAAACGTCCCTCAGAGCATCATGCGTGGTGTGAAGCTTCTTGGTCCAACAATCAAAGAGCGACAGGAATACCTGAATGGGTACGGAACGGTGTGGGACGATAAGCCTGTTTGTTTCCCACGTTGCCAATGAGAAGGTGCTCATTGAGATTTTTGATAGAATGACCTTCTATCATGGCTGATGGAAGCGGCAGAGGGTCCGGAGTTGACGCCAGAGCGCTTGACAGTTCGTCTGCTGGTTGTCAATACCGTCGCTATTCATGTGAGTACAGACATGGACACATTGTACTCGACACTCAGCTTTCATTCGTGCTGTAGACAACCTCTATTGTATGTTCGAGCCGCTGTAGTTGACTCATCCCGGTCTAACATATCCCGCGCTATAGTCTTTCACTCAGGCACTCTTTTACCTTGCAGCGAATCCTCAGTACATCCAACCACTTCGTGAGGAAGTCGAAGGTATCATCAAGAAAGATGGATGGTCGAAGGTTGCATTGGGCAAGATGCGAAAAGTCGATAGCTTCCTGAAGGAATGCCAACGTGTGGAAGGAATGGGCATGGGTACCTTTTCTCGCATTTGTTTATCCAAGGGTCTTCATGTTCACTCTATTTAATAGTGAGTCTCATACGCAAGGCGGTGAAAGATTTCAAGTTCTCGGATGGAACTTTTATACCGAAAGGAACGTCGGTTGCTGCGGCCTCCCGGTCTCTTCACTATGATGAGCATTTCTACAAGAATCCCGGGGTTTTCGAGCCCTTCCGATTTGTCCACGCGTGCGAGGAAGATGGCGGGAATGGTCCGAAACATCAACTCGTCTCGACTACGACTGAGTATTTAGCCTTTGGACACGGTAGACATGCATGGTATGGCCCCTCTTCCTCTATCTTCTGAAGTTCGACTCTCTGAATATTTGCTAGCACGGGACGTTTCTTCGCTGCAAGCGAGATGAAATCTATGTTAGCCCACGTCGTTGTGACATACGACGTGAAACTGGAGGACAACGCGACGTTCCCGCAGAGCTTGCGTATTGGCGCTATTACTGCAGCCAATCCCCGTGCAAAGGTCATGTTTCGAAACAGGGTTGACTGAGTGGACTTCAAGTTCCAAGTCTGTACTTGTTTTGCGCGTATTAAATCATGCCAACTCGCAAACAGATTCTCACTCTGTCTGGATGACGACTGTGTACGGTCTCATTGGTTACGGTTCTAAATTGACGGTAGTTTACAGAAAATTGCAGAAGGTGGATACATGTTGTCTCAAGATCTTGGAGTTTTAGAATCGAACATCGCTCGTGTTGTTGACAAACTACCGGCGAAAGCTGGGCGTACGTTACGGGAAGCTGTAGAGTTCCTCGTGGAGGCTATATTTCATAGTGGTAATAAGGTGATGATGGAAACGAGGACGACGAAGCTGATTTCATGATGTTTGCCCGTCCTGATGCTCCAAATCTCTTTCATACGCGGTCAACTCCAAATTCAAGGTCGGGTTTATGCAGCACTACAAGCCTTCTAGGGGCAGTGCTGGTCGGGCCACTTTTTGCAAGTTTTCCTTAAGGGAAACACGAGTAACACTACCTCGGACTTGGACAAGATGGACCCAGCAAATGATCCCAATCTAGGTGGGTGAGGCTCTAAAGCTCCATCGGACTGAAAGTATATGTTTCGCATTCAAGACGTGTTCCGGAGGATGAGTTTAAGTACTTCCCTCAACTCGTCGCCCGGTCAACAATCACTTCGGTTGTTGCAGCTTCGATGGAGGTTTAACCTTGGTTGGGCTGGTGCTGAAGAGTTCTCGTGGCAAACGGAAACAACCCAAGGAGACCCTGTCACCGCATTCCAGCAAACCCCCCGACGCTCAGAACTCTGGAGAACTTTTGGGGTCTGACGTATGAGCGAAATCAAGCGAGACCAATACCATGGATCTCTCGCCGTCGACCTGTTGGCATCCAGATCAGCGGCCTCTAGAAGAGCCCAAGGTGAGAAGTATCTGGTAAAAGAACGAAATTTGTCGACGGGACTGGAAGCGACGAGGATTGATGTTCCTTAGCCATCATATCAGCTTGATGAACTCGTGAGAGCTTGCGTTTTGGGGTGAAAAGAAATTATCTTCCAGGCAGAAGATCGTGCCATCTTCGACGGTCCTCAAGAGGAGTCTTCAGGAGCGAACTGAAGCTCTCCAAGGAACATGAATGCGACTGCAGAGACAAGATACGCGCTCGCGCTGGTTAGGAAATGGAAACCGGTCAACAAATGGCTCCAGTGGAATGCAAAAGAGCTGCTTCCCACTCCAACGGAATCTTCGCTCACTGCCTCAGCAACACTGCAAAGAGTCCAAGAGTTTAGATCAATGATGCATGATCAAAATACCGCGCTTGGGAGGAATGACTTGGTAACGTTGGGGTGGTATACCTCGCTCCGCAACTCAATGAAGACAATCTGTATCAATGGTTGGTGGAGCTTCACTCGTTTGACCCAAAGCTCCCAACTGCAAAAGTTATAAAAGCCAAGGTAGGTCATCAGATGCACGTCTGTGAGCGTGCTGCTTTACGACCTGTAGAGGTGCCGCCTCGATTGCGTGGAGATTCACTTTCTACCAAGCTTCCCACACGCTCCGCCACTTTTCCGTGTGATTCGGCCTCGTTTCCGGCCGTTCATGGGGGCAAGAACCCAGGTGTTCTGCGTGCGGAGAGGCGGTGGTCATGTTACAGTCAGTGGGATCCCCCGGAAGGTTCGGACACACTTCGCCTTCCATGAAATCGTGCTAGGTTTGGTTTCAGGTCGGCTGCCGAGTTATCGGTATGTGTGAGGAAGATAAACGAGGACCCGCGTTCACCCGCGTTGTCTTTACCGGTACGTCGGTGGTGTTGTCGCAGATTAGGCTGGCTATCTCGTCCACGACGCCACACCCTACCCGACTGCAACACGGATAGGTGAATTCTTTGCTTGCCCGACTTATCTGCCGGCAGAGCACACAGCCCCGCGAAGCATTGAAGAATATTAATCTAGGCGGCGAGTTTTCACAATTGGAAGGCGAGTTGCAGGTCTCGAGCCTCGAGCGAAGCTGTGGTTTAGATCAACGACATAGAAGAGATTCGGAAGCTAGTGACGGCAGGGTAATGACTTGTATAGATTAATTTTTTTGTCCCTGCCAAGCAATGCAAGCTGAATGGGCCTCAGATGAGACATTCTCCCTGACGACCTACCACGGCCGTGATTGGAGGGTGGTTAGCGAGAAAGGTGGCTGCCAGTGGGGTGTGCGGCGGAGTTCGAATTGTTGCCTCTAGTTGTCGCTGTTCCCGCCGTCCAGCAAAGCCTCCAAATATTGTCCTCTCATTTTCACGCCTTTCCTTCCTGCCAAGCCGCCCTCCATTGCGGAGCCATTCTTTACTTTTAAAAGGGTTTTAAACCCCTCCACATACGTTTCTGATCAGCATCAACGTATCATTCACATCTGCCGACATGACCAAGAGAGGCTTCACTAATGTCCGGATCGGCCTCGCCGGCGCCCACCATGCCCTCCACAAGCGCAATTGTGGGTATCCCCCAGTCTTTGCATTCCATTCGTGACGGGTTGCTTCCTAGCTTGCGCTACCGGGGGATTCTACACCAACCCGACTACAGGGATGGTCGTTTCGAGCGCTAATCCCGTCAATATCTCCTGGCAAACATCGTGCTTGCCTGACACGCGAGCCGTCGACATCTATCTCATCGCCCCAAGCCTCGACAACAGCCGTATTCACGAGTGGCAAAACGTCAACTTTGCCTTGGGTAGTTACCAGACCAACCTCGAGCCTAGGTGGTGGAATGATTCGTCCTCGGTGCCGCTTCAGTTCTCGATCGTCGCTTCTGGTTCCCAACCTTTCCTCAGTCCTTTCCCCGCCGGACCTGTATTTACTGCCACCTACACTGCTCCTGCGTCTGGTTCAACTCCCGACGATGCCAACCTAAACACTCCAAATACTGTCTCATATGTCAATAATTTCCCCACCAGCAGTTCCCTCTCGAAGGGTAGGGTTGCGGCAGGGGTTCTCATTCCACTCTTTTTCATCGCCGTCGGCATTTACGTCTACATCAAGATCAGCCGCACCAGGGGCAAAGAGAAACGCAAACGCTTCTCTGAGGCAATCGACAAACGCATGTCGACCATCTCTACCGACTGGAAGTCGATCACCGCTGCTGGTGCTACTGCTGCGATTCGCAACAGCATGGCCGTTGGGAGCACAGGAAACCGCTCCTCTGCCTTTACTTTTGGTGCTATCCGCCCCACCAGCACCATGGCTGTCGAAGGCGATTCAGCGAGCGCGGAGAAACAGTCCATCGATATATCTCAACTTCGTCCCAGCATCCGCAGTTCGGCATTTGGCGAACGTGTCTCTAGGGTATCGTTTGCGGCTGACGTCCGTCCATCTATTGATTCCCGTCGTACTACGGCGACCAGTCGTGCATTCCGCTCGTCCCGTGCATCGTCGTTTGTCCCCCCTCTCCCAATTCCCGCTTTCCCAATTCAAAACGATACCGGTGACATGTCTCCTACGCAGACCAAGGGTGCACTTTCTTTGACTCCTGAAGATATTAAAGCCCATATGGAAGGTGACAACAATGCGGAATCGTATTCCAATATGGATGAGGTTTGGCCCTCACTCTCTAGTGGGTGTATTTGGTGTCCGGTTTTCGCACGATATTTACACATCGCATAGTGATGCGCACTGGTGACGAACAGGACGCTGGAGATGACTACCTTTTGCCACAAAAACAAAGTGTCGATCTCCCCCTACCCCCTCTCCCTATCCACCCTGCGCCTGCAGCTGCGTCTCCTGCTTCGGGTATGATAACAATGCCCGATAACGTAATGTCGCCCGACGAGATGTTGCGAGCGTACGCCACGCGCAAGATGATATCCCCTCCCACCTCCCCGATCTCTTTCCCCGCACGCACCCTCAGCTACAATGGGTCCACCATGAGAACTCTTTATACTCCAACCGCTCCTACTCCCGACCTGCCATCTGGGGTCGCCGTTCGTGTCAGCGTCACAGAAACAACGGACGCAGAGAAGAGGTACACATCGTCGTACGCATCCATAGATCCTTATGGTAGCTTTACGGGCTAAGGGCCTCGTCGTAATGTCGTCTGCAATGTTTCTTCTTTTCTTGTGACGTTTGACTCTCCTTGCCGGGCACAAGGTCATTTCTGCTGGTGTTGGTTTTCCTAACTAAAAAAAATGTATACCTTGTCCATGTTTTATAGATAATATGTTTGTTCGCGTTATTTCCCTGCCATTCTTTTTTTTTCTTCTGGGATGTCCTCTTGTCGATCATGATCCTTTTTTCGCCCTCCAGCGCTGGAAGTTATTGATGCCTTTGGTACCCACACTTTTATTCCATACCCTTCTATTCTTATTATTTTTTCCTTTGGCCACCCCACGTCTACAGCCTTCCGTTGCAGGTTGATACTACGCAATGCGTACGTTGTCAATGACTCGGTTTGATTTGTCGTGTGCTTTAATTCTCTTTTCTCACACTCACCCCTATTGTTTTTCCCTCCGAAGTACTCCTGCCTGGAGTTCGAGCGTTTTGCCTGTTTTTCCAAACTATAACGCTGCACAATTCAATCTGCTCCCTCGTCAGGTGAGGATTGAGAACGGTGTTGTCCTTCAATCGATTAGGTTTTACACCAGTTGTCTCTTGCATTTGGACTTGCTTCAGAACTTGGACTTGTCACCATCGTCGCGCATAGCACCACAGCCGTCAGAGCCGACACTGTTGGATCGTCCCCTCAGATGAGGATGGCAGCAACTCTTTGCGGTGCTCCGAGTCGACAAGCACATCCAACATCTCTAAAAGCTAAGTGTGGGTATGAAGCGGCGCACAGTCCTACGGTAGACTTCTACCTCCCGACTGCTGGTGGCTTGGGCCTTTGAAATTTGAAACCCACACCGTGAGACAGACTCTGGTGTCTGATCGCAACTCGAAGCGGCGCAATGATCTTCTCTGAATGTTTTCGGGGTTGCTTGACTGCGTATCATGGTTCAGGACACGTAGTCCCTACGTCTCACCGACGCTCTTTGTGCTGCCGTTTCATGATTACCCGACGATGGCCCAGGATGGGCCGTCCCACCTATGACGATTCACATCCGCGGTGTGAGACTTTGCTATCTACGTCTCCGTCATGCGTTGGGGGCAGTAAGCTTACGGACGGGGAAACGGGGAACGCACCAAATCAGAGTGAACTATTAATAGAAATCAGATCGGATATGGTGTAATGGCTAACATTACCGCCTCTCAATCTCTTCAGAATGATCGCGGTAGCTCGGGGTTCGATTCCCCGTATCCGAGTTCTTTTTTTTTCTCTGTGGGTGTTTCCACTTCCGTCCATCCAAACTCTCGACCCAACCAGCTTCTTCGATGGAACTTTGGAGGATAAGCTTTGCCGTTTTCGCCCAACGCCAAAGCAAGGCATATCTGAACCCTCAATTCACATACCCATCACGAGTCGCCGTCACGTACGAACAATAGCTGGACATTGGTAAAATGCCTATAGTACAGCACGAATCGACATGATCGAAAGCGAGATCAGAGCAAGACATCCAAGATCATCACAAGAGAGAAACGAAACACCAACACTATCGCCAAGCCTTTCTTTTTGCTATTTTATGCTTTCGGATCCGCGACCAAGACGATCACATCGTGAACACGTCTATTTCTTTCATATCCTCTGTTGGCGACGCCGGATGCTGTCCCCAAGAACACGAACACGACCGTCACGTCGTCAGTTTTTTTTTGGTTACCTACCGCGCTCAGCGCCAACCACGCACCTTGAGCCCGACGAGCCGCTCGTCGTCGATCATCGCCCCCGAGTAACCGCCCCGGACCTCCCGACGCACTTCGCGATAAGGTAGCCCGCTCTCGACAACGTCGACAAAGATGCTGGGCATGACGAGGTGCGTGGGGTAGTCGACGCGCTTGAGGGTGGTTGTGGTTTTAACTTGCGATGGATCTCCGTCGTCGTCGTCAAAGGCGCGGCGGACGTTAAAGTCGAGCACTTGGAACGTGCTCTTGCCCCTTTTGGACGTAGTCTGGTGACCAAACCGTCCGAGTCGTCTATGAGGCAAGCCGTCGATATTGGACGTGGGCAGGAGCATCACGACGCGCTGTCCATGGACATATCTAATTATACCGTCCGACGAGCATCAGCATTGACGCAACGCGACGCGACGCGCGCGCGTCCAAGGCACAAATGGGACGACCCACCTCAACCATTGAAACGCCCCCAGGTGGGGCAACATCCGCGCGTCTGTTTGTCCCCACTCTGACCAAGGCACCTGTATCGCACCCACAGCCGCACTTGCGAGACCCCTTTGGGCCGCTCCCATCTCCAGATACCTCTCCAACGTCCGACCATGCACAAACACACACACCTCCGGATGCGTCCTCGGCCCATCCAACATTGGCAAATCCGCATATTGAACTGTCACCACGTGGATCCGTCCCTCGTTAGACGACACAAACGGTGTGTCGGGCGGACAGGTAGCAAGAAAGGGGCCGGTATGTGTGTCGACGCGGAGCAAAAACACGGAGTCTCGGACCAGGGGGAGGTGAAGGGTCGCGACGTGTGTAATGGGCGTGGGTTCGGGTTGCAGTTGGGACGGGGGTGAAGAGTCCGAGTCAGCGTTGGCATCCGTGGTGTAACCAGCGCGACCGCAGGTAAAGGTAAAGAGCTCGAGGGTCCCACTCCCGTCTCTGGTCGTCACGAACAACGCACGGCTATGGATGAACGAAAAGTCCCATGCATCAGGCGGGAGGCTACCGCTAGCACGTTCCTGGTCACAACGCGTCCAACGGTCAGTTAGTCCAGTCAAGTCACACAAAACGTCGCACGTGGACGTACCACGACCAGGCGTCCCGTCTTCCAATTCCATATCGTGATGCGGGGTCGTGCCACACCGACGCAGTACATCATCCCCACGACGTCGTCGGCGATCTGGACGGATATGTTCGTGATGGGATACAGCATGGGCACGCACAACACCGGCACCCGTGCCTCTGGATGCGTCTGATCGGTCGACATGGTCCGAATATGCAACTCCAGCATGCCAGGAATTTCGTCCACCATCGGCCTGTCATCGTCGTCATCGTCATCGTCATCTCCAAACAAAGAGGAAAGGGGAAGAGAAAATAAAGGAGAGACGTACAATCCAGCATCCTCCCCACCCTTAAACAACACCATCAAATCCTGCGATGGATCCATCGCAAGATCGCGTGTCGGAATCCCCAGATCGTCTCTCACGTCCGTACGCCCTCGATCGTGCGTTCCCGGGAGCCACGTCAACGACATAGTACGCGACTCCAAGACATGGGTTCCTTCCCCTTCCCCTTCTTCTCCGTGTCCACCTCCATCACCATGTCCATTCTCAAACCCATCGCCGTCGCCGTACCCATGGCCATTTGCGGCCCCAAGCCACCCACTCGACGCATTCCCGAACCTACTTCCACTCCCAGCCCCACCCCCAGCCTGCTCCTGTCCCCGTCCCCGTCCCTGCCTCACGGTCGGCTGCGTCTTGCAAAACACACCCCCGACGAGCTCGTACGCACAACACGGCCCAGGCGTCGGCACCGTCACGCACCGCGTCCAGCTCAGGGTCGTCCACGCTTTTCGGAGCTCACGGAGACGGGCGAGGCGGTCAGACGTCGTGAGCGGTGCTCGAGTAAGAGTTTCTTCCGTCTCCATCTGCATTTGTGCATGAGTGCGAGTGAAAGCGCTGTTTGGAGTCTGGGAGTGCCACTGTGTGTGCGAGCAAGCGCCCCCATCAATCATCCCATCCCGCACGAGTTCGATCCGGTACTGCATCTCGAGCGACGCATCGATGACGTCTCTCAGTCGTCGACATACCTAGACCACGGACGGGCGCGTGAGTCGTGACCCCTCGTAGAAAGAGGCGAAAAAAAGAAAACGCAACTAGACGACACCAGACGACCGTCGGACACGCCACAAAGGCACATATCGCTGTGAGCAGCTCGGACGGGAGATCGATGAGCGACGTTGAGCTACCGCGCTGGACCACCTCCAATGGAGCCGTCGAGGACATCGTTGGCAATGGTATTGATGAGGAACACGTGCAATCAAGTCATACTAAGACCACGAGGCGATTTACTACTAGTAGATGAATACTCTGGCACGTCTTCGCCCATGATCTCGGTCACCAACGAGTCGTTCCCGTTACTATCAGCGTTCCCTCCTTGCCCTCCCGCGTCTTTGGAACCACCTCGATATGATCACTCTCTAGTCGAAGCAACGCAGCAGCTATATCCGCGATGTTTTCCGCCTTGGTTCGTCCCACCTGTCCTGGTATCTTGAACTTGCCCACCTGCCGCCATCAATGACAGGAAGGACAAGGCACAACGAAAAACGTACCCTTGGCAATCACCAACGCCTCCAGTTTGCCCTTCTCTTTCGCGCGCTGGATAATCCGCGTCTCGATCGTGTGGGCTGTCACCAACCGAAACACGAGCACAGGTTTTGTCCGCCAATTCGATGCGCCCTGTCCTGCGCCTGGATGTCCATTTGTGGATTCTAGGGCACGGCGCGCACACACAACGCCGATCCACGCCAATGACGCACACGCACCCAATCTTGGTCATAGAAAATGACTGTATCCGCAACCATCAACGTAATCCCCAGCCCACCCGCGCGCGTACTCAACAAGAACAAGACAGGCGCGATGATCTGCCCTGTTCCCCGCTTCCTGGAACAAATTCATCTGCTCGCGGCGCTCTAGCAGGCTCGTCGATCCCCTTCGAATACGACCCTCGACGATCTCGTTGTACAGATCTCGTTGTTTCGCACTTGGTGACACGTAAATGACGTATTCCTTTTTAGGAGGTAGGAGGCCTTCAACGTCGGCTATGAGACGACGCAAGAGAAACGGCTTGAGGATACCGTGGACTGGATGAGTAACAGGCGGGATTGCAAGGTGCCAAGGTTGAACCTGACGTTGACGCGAGTCCATCGGCAAATGGAAGCGAGAACAAGGAGGGGGAGCACGCGACGGTGCCGACGCACCATTCCTGAAAGGTATCCAAGTCACATCAAAGATATCCGGGAGAATAAAAGTTGAGCAGAGACCACAACTCCGCGAGGTTGTTCTGCAACCAATACACGTGATACCAGCACCGGCACGAGATACGCACATGGAGTAGCTTGCCGGTCAACATCATCTGGAGCCCACAAAGCCTCTATTCGTGGCTCGTTAAAAAGATCCCAAGGTCACCAGTGCACAGCAGCACTCACAGTTATTCACCCACTCAGCTCGATGTTGACGAGCCAAGGAACCCCATGACTGTCCACAGGCGGTCCACTAAAACTCAGGGGAGCAAACATCCCAGCCTCCGTTTATGAAAAGTCGCCTCCCCCAGTCTTCGCTCCCTTGTCATCCATCCGTATTGCTACGCCGTTATATCCTCGATTCCGCGATCACAGCCATGGAAACTCCCTACCATTTTCTGCATCCTTTAACGCCAGCTCTCTGGGTTCTGGAGCCACATTGTACATGTGTGTTTCAGCGAGTTTTCCAACCGTCGCGTGATTGGTTCGGTGAGACATCTCAGTCACAGGGTGGCGCTTCATCTGATGATGCCTGTGTTTATGATCGATCGGACGGCTCGATTGCGTGGTTCCCGAGGAACGCACTAGTACGTCACGCTGGTTGTGCGGAGAGGCGATGGCGTTACAAAGTTTGATAGATCATGCTATCGCAGCGCCCGTCACCTACTATACCACCAAAGGACGTGAGGTCAGCCTACCTGTTCCTGTTGTGCCATGTTCTCGACGTTATACTGACTAGACCAGAAAATTGAATTATGTATTTGATACAGATATGGGGTCTTCTATCAGGGTTATGATAATGTAGCTAAGTGGAGGATTGGCTTGCTGGTCCATGAGTGCCACCGCGCCTACCTCTGGTTTCTTAACCAGAAGGCGGCCCAGGTGGTGAGCGATGACGTATAAAAGACCAAGTCTATTGGTCATAAGTTGTCCCATCGCTCTAGACAGGAAAAAATATCATAGTCAAAACTACTTGCTGGGTTGCATGAGCACCGGCCGTTTGCCCAGCGTTCCCTGTCCATAGGACAATGCGTGAGCAGCGCGTGCTCATACCCGATTTCGTCAAAGAAATGAATGGAGTCACGCGGCAGAAATAGTGCAGCGGCGATGGAGTGCACGGGCGCATCTCCCCAACGCTGTGTTGACCAATATCATTAGTGCAATGAGTCACGCTCGGCGGACTGCGCTGGTGGTAGAAAGTGGGGGGACTCGCCTCGTAATAAAAACCTCCAGCCCGGTCAAGGAATTCAAAGAAGGACATATAAGTCTCTCCTCGCCAAAAGTCCATGTCTGCAATCTCGAAATTGGACCAAACTAACATTGTCCCAGGGTGATAAGCCTGACAGAGAAAGCGTAGTCAGGGCTACTTACAATGACACATGTTATAATTGTATCCGCCATCGTCAGAGATAAGCGCGAAGGCGTTGTCCGGATTCATTGCCCCGGGATGCGCCCTTGTGTACTCTACATGACAGATCGCACCCAATGGAATACATTTTAGCGGCATTTATGTACGAACTCGGATGTGCAGGGTCAGACATACCTTTCACTGTCTCCCACAGGGAGGGTACCGTGGCCGGTAATTCATACAATGAGACCGTGAAGCCTGGTAAAGCGTCCGTGAGTCTTAATGCAACAAGAATTCGTGACACCGCGCCACGTTGCGGTACAAAGAGTAAAAAATAGTGCCCGACCTACCATAGGTCTTGTTATGGTTCTGCATGAACAAAAGGGGGTCTGAGGGAATATCACAATGAAAGTGAACCCATGGCCTGCATGTCGTTCGCTTACGCCCACTTTCGTTGACTTGGAAGAAACTCACTCGACCCTCCAATAGTACCTAGCCGTATCGTTCCAAATAAGTGAAATTGTATGCAGACCTAGTCGAAACCTCCTACCTGTACTTTTGGAGCAGTGGATGCCTGAAGAAAAACTGCCCCAAAATCAACTCAGTGGATCAGGACTGTTTCCACCGCACTCACACCGGAGTTGAACCGACACATGTTGCGATAGGAAAGGCTACCTATACGAGATGAATCAATACTCGGGTACTCGACCTACTTCTTTCTATGACGTACCTCCGTAGATAACGCCGTCCGCCTCCATCTTCTTTCTAGCATCTGCAGCCTTTTGCTCATCGATCCATGATGGTGTATACCAATGATCATGTGGTATGATCCCAAACTCCATTTGGGCAGACGACAACACCGATATGCGCCTGGTGGCGATAGATCAAAACCATGCCATTTGTTCGTTCAAATTGGTCAAAGGAGCATACCTTTTGAACTCATCGTCGAAAGGTTCCTCGTTCAGGAAAACATATGGATATCTATAATTGCGGTTGAACCGATCCTCGACGCTTCGGACGCTCTGGATAATCCCGTCGAGGTCGGAGTTTCGACAAAGGATAACGAACGTGGCATTTGCTCTTTCGGGTGGGTCCAAGGTAGTTTGTGGCGTGAAGTCGGCAAGCGGAAGGGAATCATGATTTGGGCTTGCGGAAGGTTTTGGAAGGGTCAGTCTCGCAAAGCTGTTATTGTCAACTCTGAACGTGACAAAAAGCACTGCCTGAAACATAGTAGGCCCCGACGTTGAGGTTTCGATGAACACACCCAGTGAATTTGACAATACTCACGAGAAGAGAAACAACTACCAGCACATAACGAAAGGGTATGGCCATTACAACGGCACCGGAAGGTAGTGAGACGAAATACGATGTATTCCGACCCGTTGTCCAGCTGTATATAGTATCACTAATTCCATGTAGTTACCGGGGTTCAAAACCTTCGCACCGCCGATGGCGCGGGGACTTGGTACAAAGGAGTGTGTTTCAAAATTTCAGTAAGCGCTCCACCTTGACGAGGAGTTTCCGTCGTTTCACCAGGTCCGGCACTACGCGCTACCCTTGTTCACGTGACTTGATGTGGAGCAACTTTCATTCATTCTTCGACCCGAATTACTTCTATTCTTTGTTCTGCATACGGGCAATCAGTAGGTCGCCTATGTTTCCCGAATACAGTCCGACGTTGCAAGATCAGGGTGTAGCACTCTGGAGAACCTTCCGCAATTGCGCAGATTTCGTCTTGTCCATCAAGGAACCTCGGGTTTCCGCGCAACGTGAGATTGCTAGCAGTAACTACCGTGTTGTTCCGCTGGGATAACTGTGCTGGGAAAGGGCACTGGTAATGATTGCGAGCCCATGCGTTTCAAGCTTCTGACAAGCACCTGCTCCAGAGTCCACTTCTGTCCAAATGTGTCCGACATTATGTAAATTGAAATTGCTCGTGCTCGGTCTTCTCCCGATGTCTACGAGTTCCGTACAGTCCGCTGTGAGGCCGCACGATACCAAGCGGTCGTGTGTTGTCGCTCGTCTGGGGTACAAGCTGGTACAAGGTATTGTGTGAGAGAAATGCACAGTGAAATTAACACCAGGCGAACGCGAAAACTTTTCTCGACCAATCACTGTAAGACTAGGTAGCACAGGTGAACACTCACCATACCAGAATAGGAGGATGCCAAAGAACGAGCTGAGAAGGAGCTCAATTCTATGTGACTCAAACGCAGATGGCGTACGGATCAGAACGACTGTCTCTTTTAGATGCAGCCTGATGAGGCGGAAGTTGTGAACTCACAGTTGAAACAGTTGTATCGTGATGGCCGATCTGTCAGAGAAAGTATGAGAATGTTTGAAATGACTCTTCGTGCAGTTGCCAGCCATTCTGCTCTGATGCAAGTCAATCGATGATTGGTACCGAAGCATCCATGTCAAGCACGTGAACGTCAGTATGTCTAGTTGATGCAGGTCGCGCCTCCTTCAACATCGTTCGTCGCTGTCCATTTCTGAGGTGGTCGGCCGACGTTCTTGGTTGTTGGCTTGTTTTGGGTGCTTTTGGACCATCCCAGCTTGCGCTTTCTGGGCGGCTGGAAACCGACCGTGGCCAACGGCGGAAACACTGAGAAGGGCGGGCACGAAAGAACTGGACCACGCTCTATACGGGGACTACGACGTACGGGTACAAGTGGTGACTGACTATCTATGGCGTGCGGTGCGGCATATGTACTATCGTGCACGTGACTGTATGCCAGTAGGCTTACAGCGGCACGTCCATGCATAGCATTTTAGAGGTTCGGGAAAGGTGTTTCAATCGACTGCGGTGGGTTCGTGCCACAAGTCGAGTCGAGAGTCCGACTCCGCCAGACTTTCCCGCCCAAGGGTGCCAACTGAAAACAGTGAACAAGTTCCCAGCACCGATGCGGCGCGGCTTGTGGACAGCAAGCACTCTCATCAATCTGAAATATGCCCCAAGTGCACCCAGGTACGGCCCAAACCCGCCCCACGTGTCCTGATTCTGTCCTTGAACAGAGAATGCGACCAGAAGATCAGAATGGGAATGGCCGACCAGACACTAGCTTACTACTATGGCACGTACGAGCGATGCCCTCCCTGGTCCCAGTTCGGTCAGATGTACATGGGCCACAAACCCCCGCAGCTCTACGCGACGAATCTGTTGAGGTCCCCCCATCCGACCCGGCGAGCTGAGTTGTCCACCTCCAGAGATTCCTGCCTAACCCAAACACGAGCACGGTTTCGTCTGACTAATTCGATGTGCCCTCAGGCTGTTCTGCGCCTGCCAGTGGCTGTCCATTTGCGGATTCTAGGGCACGGCGCCCGTTTCTAGCACACGCAACGCTCGTCCATGACGCCAACGCACCCAATCTTGGTCATAGAAAATGACCGCACCCGCAGCTGTCAACGTATTCCCCAGCCCACCCGGCGCGCGCACGCTCGACAAGAACAAGACAGGCGCATCCCCTCTGTTCCCCGCTTCCTGAAACAAGTTCATCTACACGCGACACTCTAGCGAGCGCGTCGATCTATCGATACGACAAATCAGCCACCCCTTGAGTTCCGTCGCCCACGCCAATCATCAGTGCGTGTACACACGAGAAACGATGCAGATTCGGCAAGACACCCAACACACGCACGTCGATCACGTCCGACATGGTCGTAAACTGGCTGAACAACAGCACGCGTACGAATCAAGTCATCCAGCAATCGTTCGAGCAACATCGTCCGACGCGCTTTCCGACCGTCGTGTGATTGGTTCGGCGAGACGTCTTAGTCACAGGGTAGCGGTCCGTCCGTCTGACAATGTCGGTGTTTATGATCGATCGGACGGCTCGATGGCGTGCTAGTATGTACGTCACGCTGGTTGTGCGGAGAGGTGGTGGCGTTACAAAGTTTGATACAGATTATGCCATCCCTGCGCCTGTAACCAACCAAACGTGAGGCCAGCCTACCTGTCCCTGTTGCGCCACGTACTGGACGTTGTCGGCAGGAATAATTTCGTGAACAGCTCGGGCAAATGTTTGTACATGATTCGATGGTGAACCGGTGATCAACGGGTAAACACAGTTGGTTCGTTCATATCCAAAAAAAAAATCGCCTAGTCAATGTCGACTTACTCTGGTGACGTTTCACGAGCTTCAAAGTTTACTCGTGGCCGTAGGTTTGGGTTGGTAGTTGTCGGAAATGGTACATCCTCTCCACGATCCTCATTCCCGTGATGCAAAGGTGCCTCTGCCTTCTTTCCGCCCACCTGTCCTTCTTCCCCTGAATCCTTATTGGAGTATCGCGGCATGAGTTAGACACAACCAAGGTACTTCCGGATTACTGTACTGTATAGCTAGACGTTGTCCAAAATGTTTATGGTACAACACGAATCAACACGATCGAAAGCGAGATCAAAGCAAGACATCCAACTTAAGATCGTTCAAAGACCATCACAAGTCGTCACGGAAATCCAAGAGAGAGACGAAACACCAGCATTATCGCAACACCTTTTTTTTTCTTTTTGCGACTCGGTTCTGCGACCAAGACGATCACATCGTGAACACGTCTATTTCCTTCATGTTTCCTGTTGAGAACGCCGGGTGCTGTTGCCGAACACGACCGTCCCATCGTCAGTTTTTTTTGTTACCTACCGCGCTCAGCACCAGCCACGCACCTTGAGCCCGATGAGCCGTTCTTCGTCGATCATCGCCCCCGCGTAATCCCCCCGGACGACCCGGCGCACATCACGATAAGGTAACCCGCTCTCGACGACCTCGACAAAGATGCTGGATATGACGAGGTGCGTGGGGTAGTCGACGCGTTCGAGGGTGGTATAACCTTGCGACGGATTCGCGTCCTCGTCCGCCTCCTCGTTGTCGGTGTCGTCGTCGTCGTCAAAGGCGCGGCAGACGTTAAAGTCGAGCACTTGGAACGTGGTCTTGCCCGCTTTGGACGTGGGCAGGAGCATCACGACGCGTTGTCCATGGACATATCTAATCATACCGTCCGACGAGCAAACAAAAATCAACATCGACGCGACGCGCCAACGGGGCGACCCACCTCAACCACTGAAACGCCCCCAGTTGGGGCAACATCCGCGCGTCCCTCCGTCCCCACTCTGACCAAGGCACCTGCATCGTACCCACAACCGCATACCTCTCCAACGTCCGACCATGCACAAACACGCACACCTTTGGGCGCGTCCTCGGCCCGTCCAACATGGGCAAATGCGCGTATTGGACCGTCACCACGTGGATCCGTCCCTCGTTGGACGATACGAATGGTGTGTCGGGCGGACAGGTGGCAAGAAAGGGGCCGGTGTGTGTGTCGACGCTGAGCACGAAGACCGAGTCTCGGACCTGGGGGAGGTGGAGGGTCGCGACGTGTGTAAAGGACGTGGATTCGGGTTGCGGTTGGGACGGGGATGAAGTGTCTGTGTCCGTGTTGGAATCGGCGCGATCGCAGGTAAAGGTAAAGAGCTCGAGGGTCCCGCTCCCATCTCTCGTCGTCACGAACAACGCACGGCTATGGATGAACGAAAAGTCCCACGTATCACGCGGGAGGTTACCGCTCACACGATCCTGCCCCACCCACGCGTCCAACGATCAGTCCAAGTCAGGTCATACAAGACGCCGCAACGGGGACGTACCACGACCAGACGACCCGTCTTCCAATTCCATATCGTGATACGGGGTCGCGCCACATCGACGCAGTACATCATCCCCACGACGTCGTCGACGATCTGGACAGATATGCTCGTGATGGGGTACAACACCGGCGCGCACAACACCGGCACCCGCGCCTCTGGATGCGTCTGATCCGTCGACATGGTCCTTATATGCAACTCCAACAAGCCAGGAATGACGTCCACCATCGGCCTGTCGTCGTCGTCGTCATCGAGGGAACAAAGGGAGAGGGAGAGACGTACAATCCAACCTCTTCCCCACCCTTGAACAACACCATCAAATCCTGCGACGGATCCATCGCAAAATCGCGCGTCGGAATCCCTAGATCGTCTCGAACGTCCGTGTGCCCTCGATCGTGCGTGCCCGGGAGCCACGTCAACGACATGGAGCGCGAGCCCAAGATGTGGGTCTCTTCCCCTTCCCCTTCTTCTCCGTGTCCGCCTCCATCACCGTGTCCATTCTCAAACCCATTGCCGTCGCCCGGGCCGTACCCATGACCATTGACGACCCCAAACCACCCATTCCCATTCCCGAACCCAACCCCAGCCAACCCCCG
>JBBPNN010000317.1:0-30362 GCA_038090935.1 Hortiboletus campestris
CCGGCGTTCTTTTCCGGGTTCGCCGGAACAAACATCTAACGTTGTGGCCCCATTCCCCCCTTCATTATATTTGCTTCCCGTCTCTTTTTCCTTTCTTCATTTGGGTTTCCCTTTGACTGGCACGTTCGTTATATCACCGGATTTGCTTAGAACGCGATCACTCAATCTAGACTCTTCGGCGTCGTCCCCGATGCAACGGTACCATAGCATGACCTGTAGCTTTTTCCAGGTACGATTACTACTTTTCTCATACAGTCTCAAGCGGTGTCACTACCGTGAAGGGGTGAGTAGTATTTTCGTTACAGCCTTCGGTTACTATCGTGATGTTTCCTTTTAAGGAAAAGGTCTTAGGTGTTGCCCGGGACTATAAACCTCTGTACTATAGAAAATAGAACATCTCCCTTTTTGGCAGCAGTTTTCGTCATCCCCAAATCTCTCCAACCTCGTCGCTTTCCATTCATACTGGGTCCTCGTCCTTGACCCGGATTTCAACCTTGTTGTTCCGGATTTCATTCCTTCTGCCCGGATTTGGTTTGCTCGCCCGCGGGAAAGTCTCTGCTTACCCTTCTCACTTACAACCTACCTTGAACCCCTTGGGACGAGTATTTTCTCGCACCCACCTGTGTCTTTGCTAGTTTTCCTAGCTTTCCTTAGGGTATTGACACCCCTAGAACTGCCTATCACCTTTACAACGGGAGGAGAAATTCTGAAAATCAGTGATATACTTATGGAAGCCATCATCAAGGGCTGCATTGGAGTGATGGAAAGATTTCTGAATGAATTTTGAGAGTTCATGGTGGGTGGTGGCTTTAATGTTGAACAGGAAGAAAGTAGATTCAAAGTTTTCAGTAAATTTATGAAATGTCAAGTCCACAAGATCAACACTGGTGTCAACATCTTGTCATACAACATTTCAGAAAAGGAGATTCTACATTGAACTGCACAAAACTAGTTTCATGCATGCACATTATAAAACAGTCACCTAAGAAGTAGAATTCCCACAGCTCCCTGTGGACAATACCCTTCGATACCATAGGGAATGATAGCCCCTATCATGAGCTATATATTCCTATTTTTTCAAGATTTTTCCACCTACTGGTTATTGTGATATTCATTAATCTCTCTAGTCATACCCTTATATTTGCAAATATATATATAGCATACCATTTCCTTGATTCCTCTTTATTTATCTGATTACTTAGCTAAGTGCCGGTGAGATGAAGTGATCATGTGACCCCTAGCTACCATGTGACCTTGTCTCCATTAGTCTGTACAGCCCTGCACAGCATAGCCAGCCTCTTTGGCAGAGCATTCCAAATTTGGACTCCTTTGCTCAAAGTGCTGTTCCTTAGTGTGCCTGGGTTTGACAGCTTGTGCCTGGCATTAGTAAGCGATATTGCCTTAATTTATAAGCCACCAAGGCCTCTGATTGGCTAGCACAGCTTCCTGTATTTATGTATATAAAAAGAGTATTTTGGTCTTCAGAGAAGATGATCTTCTACATACCTCAGATAATCTCATCTGATAAGAGATCCCCTGGGAAACCTCATAAAACCTAATAAGGCAGGGTACCCCAGAGCAAAGTAAATAGGAGTTTAGAACTACTATTAGGCTATTAGGACTTGTACTTAAATAAAGGACAAGTTTCTAAGATTATTCTTTTGGGAGAAATCCTTTTTTGGGCAATAAAAGACATCTGGTCCCTATTAGTAAGCAACCTAAGCGTCCTGTAGTACCAAATAAGGGCTACACTTCGCCTCTCTAAGCCAAACTTGCCTACTCCTTAGATAAGACAATAAGACTGAGTTATAATAACTCTTCTGAGGCTACTAAGTGTACTGTCAAGTTAACTACCAACAAGGAACTGAGCATCTCGACATCTCAACATCTCAGCATCTTGCTGGATTACCCCAGCATCTCGACATCTTGTCATTTTGACATCTTAACATCTTGCCATCTAGACGCTATATTTCTAAGGTGACTTATTATCCTTCTGATTAGCATTTCCCCTAAGCAAACCTTTGCTAGGGCTCATCAGGACGACCTACCTATAGGACTCCTACCCCTATCTCACATAGACTTACTATCCTAAGGGATTAGCCTAAGTCTACACATTTGATCTTTAATTGTAGCTTTTTAGTACACAATAAGACCGAGTTTGCTATAACTGGCTGAGTGACTAAGCAACCTGACACAACCCTCTGCTTACCTGAGCACCACTTCTGAATTCAATATTCCCAGGAGTTTCCTATACACAAATCATTAGCATTAGGCAAAACATAGGTCAAGTTCCTAAATCACCCACCTTTTGTACTATTCAAGTACAAGTTTCCACAGTTACTAGGCAACCTATTGCCATTATCTTGAGCTCATTAGGTGCATAATACATCTAGGACCACCTTTACTAACCAGACCAATAGCTAAAACCATCTTTAACAACCAATCTGTAAACTTACATGGAGGGTTGGCAAACAAATTATGGCTTCTGGTACACTAAATTTCCCTTTCCTACCTGGAATCATTTCCATTACTCCTGACTCCGCCAAGGGTAGACTTTCCGTACTTCCCTTGAGTAAAGTGTTGTAGCCCATGAAGACAAGACACATTGTCTGGGGATCACCTATTTTGATTGGTTCTTCGTCGTCTTGTCTAGAAAGAAGACACTGTGAGGGGGAATATATTAATCATTCTCTTTGGATATTCCTCTCATCCAAGGGTATAGAGCATCAAACCTCTGTACCACATATCCCTCAACAAAATGATCGTGCTAAATGTTTTAATTGTACAATCCTTGAAAAGTCTAAGGCCATGTGCCAACATGCCTATCTGCCACCATCCTTCAAGCAAGATAATGTTGTGACTGCTCTCTACATCTATAATTGACATCCTATGTGTAATCTTGAATAGGCTACTCCCATATCCAAATGGAATGGAAGTAAACCTGATGTTTTCTACTTCAAGGTATTTGAATGTTGTGCCTATGTTTTTATTCTAAAAGAAGATCGAGCAAATAAATTATCTACTAAAGCAAAAGAAGCCATCTTCATTGGATATGAGAAAGGAACTAAGGGATACCACTTTTGGTCCCCTAAAAAAAGAAGTATTATTGTTTCTTCTACTGCCACATTTGATGAACTTGTATTTCCCTATTGTTTCAGAAAGCTAGAGACAAACCTGCCAAGATTTCTATTCCAAACAACCCTTCGGACCAGGATCAAGATGAGAATAAAGACCCTGATTCAGCTGACTTTATACTGGTCACTCGTCATTATCAATTTCCACCTATGGATGATCATACCCCCAATCAACAATTCCTTCCACAAGAAAATCATCAATGTTCTTGTAGTTATTTTCCTACTCCTCCTGAACCACCACAAGAAGATGAACCTCATTGCGGGACTCATGTCTGTAATCCACACATTCTTCCAGATAATGCATATGGAGATCATCCTTCTGTGGATATTGAATAAGAAGTTCAATCATCTATCCCTGCTAATGAGGACGATGATTTTGGTACCTTGTATAGTGCTCAATTCTTTGGCTCCCTTATAGCCTCTGCTATATCCATCACTGGCACACCATCATACTACAAGGATGTTCTTAAACTTCCAAAAGAAAAACAGAACAAATGGAGGACTGCTATGGAAGAAGAAATTCAGTCACTTAAAGAGTGCAAAGTATGGAAATTGATTGACCTACCACCTGGACGAAAACCTGTTAAAAGGGGATATATGTTGTCAAAAGTGATGGCTGAATTAAGGCTTGCTTTGTTGCCAAAGGCTTTATTCAAGTTTATAGGATAGATTTTAAAGAAACCTTTTCACCAGTTGCAAGATTCGAGACTGTTCAACTTCTTCTTTCTATTGCAATGCTTGAAGATTGGGAAATTGAAGTGCCAGATGTTAAGACTGCTTCCCTATTTGGAGAACTTGATGAAGAAATTTACATGGAATGGCCTGAAGATTGCATACAACCTGGCATGGACAAGAAAGTTTGTCATTTGCTAAGGGCCATCTATGGCTTGAAACAAGCTGCCTTACAATGGAACAAGGTACTACACAAATCTTTACTAGGAATAGGATTTGTTAGGACATATGGAGATCCTGGTGTCTATGTTCACTTTCACAGTTAGGACATTATCATTTTAGTCATTTATATTGATGATGTTTTATTTATTGGCTCCAATCCCTCCTATCTCTTGATGAAGAAGAAACAATTCATGGATAAATGGGAAAGTCATGATCTAGAAGCTACTACAGAATATCTTGGCATGCATATTACATGCAATCATTCTAAATGAATATTGAAGCTAGATTAAGTTGCTTATGCCAAAAAGGTCATAGGTCACTTCAAAACTTGAAAACCCAAAGTAGCTCATACCCCCCTTCTTTCTGGGTACAATTCTGCTCCTCTCACAATAGAAATCTCCTCCCAACTTCATAGTCATTATTACTCAGTGATTGGATCACTACTGTATATTATACTTGGAACTCGCCCAGATATTGCCTATGCTATTATCAAAATGTTACAGTTCTCTGCTAATCCATCAGATGAACATCTGCAAAAAGCACTTTATATTGTGTAGTACCTGCTTGGTACTAAAAATCTCTGCATTATATATGACAGATCTGTTTGATTTGGCATTATGCCATATTTTGATACAGATTGGACTGATAATCACAAAACTCATTGATCTACCTTTGGCTATGCAATGTTTATTAGGAATGGAATAGTCTCTTGACTTTCCAGATGACAATGGAAGATAACCCTGTCCTCAACAGAAGTAGAATATGTTAACATAACAGAAGCAGCTAAATAGCTTTCCATTTAGATTTTTCTTTCCAAATTGAAGTCTAATCTTCGGACCATTCCTCTGCTCTGTGACAATCAAGGTGCCATGTTCCTTGCTGCTAATCCAGCACAAGAACATTGTTCAAAACACATTGAAATTCTACATTATATCTGCACCATATCCATTTCTTCCATCATGAATAGCAAGGTGGAGTATTGAAATATTTAGATTCTATTATCTAAATTCCATTGACTTATCATGTCTGGGTCACTCTTTATGATTACTGATTCATTCTAGATCCATTATATCATTGTTCTAGACCAATGACATCATATTATATCATTATGATGATTTCGAACTTTCTTTCACTATGTTCTCCCAGAACTACCTTTCCATTACCCCCCTCAAATTCTTCTCTGCTCCCTCACCCACTATCACCACCACTTCCTCTCACCATGGAATCCTTTCCATTGACATACCTACCCATGCCCACCACACCAGAGATGACCTCCCTGATGCTGAAGACCTCACCAGACTCATTAATGGTATGTGCAATCCCTACTTGTCCACCACAATTCATTCCTTTCTTGACATGGGGTCCCCCTTGTACGCCCTCTATCATGCCTTTCTCCAAAACTCCTCCCTCGCCCAATATACCAGGCATATTTGCCAGATCCAAAAGGACGTTGAAGGATACCTTTTAGTTACCCTTTACCCACTTGGCATGCTTGAGTTCCTTGAAGATCTCGATCGCTACCTCCAGGAACTTATTTCCACCACCTTTTTCCCCACTTCTTTTCATTCCACCCTTGTCAAAACTCCTGACTCTGCCTTTTCCTCCCCCCTTTCCCTTATCAAAGAGGAGACCCTTGGAGCCATCAAGTAGGCCTGGACTGGAGGAAACAATTATAACTTCACTTCTGCAGAAGCCCACATTAGGTTCAATGCTTACTGGACTGGAAAAAACAGCTTTTCCTCTTTCACTTCCATTTATCCACATTATAATAAGACATGCTTCTCTTGCTGATAACTCAGTCACATCTGTCTCAACTGCCTAGTTTACCAATGCCCCTCCTACCTTCGCTAGAGCCCTGGCCATCACCTTAACAGTTGTCCCCTCCATCATCCTTCTCCCCCTCCTTTTCACAGCTTCTCTCATCCCTCCTCTTGAGGTCCCTCTTGTTCCTCTTCATGCAGATCTTACTCCTTGACCTCCTCATGTAGGTCTCATCATATCCTTCCCATCCCTCCCTCTTGTCATCATTCTCCATCCCCTGAGTATGATAACTACAATAACAATTCTGATGGTGCAGTGGCCAATATGACCAGCTCTCCTTGTGGAGAGTATATTGACCTTTGAACATATCTTCATCACATATTTGATTCTAGTACAGGGGTAATGTTATGATTTCTTCTTTTTTCTTACTAAGACCACTTTTCTTCTTGAACATTCTTCTGTTACAATTTCTTCTTTTTTTACTAAGACCACCTTTCCTCTTGAACATTCTTCCACATTCCATAATGTTCCATCATATTCTCCCTTGTTCTGTAGCATTCCATGCTTATCGTACTTCTTCTCTTATCTTCTTCTCACGGCTTGCTTCTTGAATGTTCTACCGTGTTCCATGACTTTCCTTTCACTTGGTCATCCCAGATTCCCAACAGTATATAAACCCATTGTCTCTACCATGTATCCCTAAGTTAGACCTCCTTAGGAATACATCCAACTTCACCTCCTTGAACCGTTCTCTAAGTCCTCATCCTACTTTTGAGTGGATGCTGTTCTCTTCAAAACACTTGAATTCAACCTTAACGAAGGTTGAACCTTTGAACCTATGAAAGACTAAGGCTACGATTGGCCCTACCTGGACCAACTGTAACATCTTCCATATTCTGCAACATTCCATCATGTTCTCCCTAGTTCTGTAAACATTCTGTGCTTATTTTGCTTCATCCCTTATCTTTGTCTCACAGCTTGCTTCTTGAACATTTTACAACATTCTATGACCTTTTCTTCACTTAGTCATCCTTTTCTCTTAACTATATATAAACCTGACATTTTTACCATGTATCCTTAAGTTAGATCTCCTTAGGAATACATCTAGCTTCACTTCCTTGAATCACTCTCTAAAGTCCTTATCCTACTTCTGAGTGGACGCTTTGCTCTTTGAATCTTGAACTCAACCTTAATAAAGGTTGAACCTTTGACCCTACGAAAGACTAAGGCTACACTTGGCCCTACCTGGACCAACCGTAACATTTGATGTATTGATAAAAACCATACAGGTGAAAGATAGATAAAATTTGCTGGAAAAGTACGTCTAAATGAAGACAAAGGGGGAGGCCAAACTCAGCTGGGAGATCGCTTGCAGCCACTTGAAAATGGTAGTGTTGAGTAATGGAAACCTCATCAAAGAGATGGACCAGTTCTTGGGTAATAGTATCCTCTTTATAAAAAGGGAGGGCCCCAACAGCACAGAGAAGAATGGGATTTGCGAGAATGGCAGTGTAGAGCAAGTGAGCAGTGAAGATGGGTAGTAATGTAGGCAAAACCTGCCTGAAATGCAAAGGGGAGGTAGATAAGGAAGAAAAAGGTAATGATGAGGACACTGTAAAACACTAGTTCCATCTGTATTGCAATAGCAAGAGGGATCCTAGAAAATAAAATAAAAAGTGCACAAATAGGTTCATCCCAGGGACCCTAAAGAAGTTGGTGGGGGTGAAGGACCTCACTACACAATCCAGAAAGATATCTGAAAAGATAGGGGCTAACCCAAACAAATCCAATCCAGAAAAATCATGATAAAATGATCTGAAAAGTGAAGTAGAGATAAAAGAAAATAGGAATATATGTTTGATAATGGAATCCAAAAACCCAGAGTAGACTTGATGAGATGGTGATAAGATAAGACAGAAGCAGACAAGCACAAGGGCCAGGTATGAGTGGGAAAGTGACAAGGTTTGCAAAGACATGGCTTCACATCAAGGAAATGGGTGATCAATGTGCATGGGCCAAAGATATATTATCCATCACACCACAGGAGTTTTATAGTTAAGGGAACATCCAAGACTCTTCCTAATAAGGGAAATATTAATTGGTAATCAAGTATGGCAAAGCAAAAGAAAAAAAAACATTATTTTTTCACAGGTAAATAGAAATCTTGCAGAATACTACAAAAGGGTCTAAACCTATGTGAAAGTGATATGAAAGCTCAATAACACCAAAAGAAATCAATCCAAATGAAAATCAAGGATTCAAATAGATCTTGCACATGTGAAGATCTGGAAACAGACAGATAATGTTAGGTTGTATTGGATTGGATTGGGTTGGACTAGGATTGGATCAGATTGGACTAGGATTGGATTGAGTTGGACTAGGATTCATCGGACTATGATTAGAAGTGATGGGTAAGTCAGTGGAATGATGGGATATGACTACAAAGGACTTCAGTTTCTTATAATGCAACAGAAGAAGAAAGAAATGACATGTTGATTGTTTAAGAAGAAGAAGTCATAGTAAAGCATTCACTAGGGGGGTACTTCACAAAGAAACACTACTTTCCAAGTAAAAGGGAGAAATGAGATAGAGAATCTATGAAAGATGACAAGTTTATTTATAAGAGGAAAGAATATTAGGGGTATGGTGGAGATTAGTTTTGAATTCTCAAGTGTTTTCAGCTGAGGAGTAACCTTTCCATGCAGTTATGTACAAACAGCAACCTTTTGTTCCTTTGTAAGAAACAATATGATCAACTTCATAATTTTCTTTATAGTCAATGAGATCTGGTGGAGGTTGGGGAAAGGAGGGACCATGTGCTTCCATTTGATAATAAGAAGATAAGAGGATGCATGGAACACATCATAAATTTTTCATGTGGATGGGAGTTAGAGTTGGTAAATGAGGAGAGATAGCACCTAAGAGATTTCAATGGGTTCATGGAGTTTGGGGGAAAGTTTTTGGGAAGAATATCCAAGAACTCATGTACTGCTAATACTTCTGTTCAGGCATTTTTCAATGAGGACAAACGATTTTCTAAAGTGGAAATAAATCTTTTTTTCTAGAAAAGGATAAGAATGAGGTTCATAGCCATAAAGGAGGGAAAATGGTAAAGTTTTGGTGGAGCTATAAGGGATGGAGTTATGAATAAATTTGGTGGAGGGGAGGAATTGTAACCAGTCATGAGGATTATTGGAACAAAAGATATGAAGGTAAATTTTGATTTCTTGATTGGTTTGTTCTATTTGTCTGTCAGTTTGTGGGTGATAGGTGGTGGAAAGGCAAACATTATATTTGAGGAGTCAGGCAAGTTCTCTGGCAAGGGCAAAAGCAAATTGAGGACCTCTGTCAGAGATTACGAAGTCATAAAGGTTGAATTGTTTGAACACAAAGTCAAAAAAGAGTTGTGTAACTCCTTTGACATCAATGGTTTTGAAACAAGGGGCAAGAATTACCCCCTTCATAAGGCCATGGTTGACCATGACCATTAAGAAATCATAACCATGAAAGAGTGGAAGATCTGTAACAAGGTCAACAGAAAGCTGGTGGAAGGGTAAATAGAAAGAGGAGGGAATTAGGAGAAGAGGAAACATGGTTGGGTGGGTGAGTGCCTTGTTCTGTTGACAAATGGAGCAATTTACAACAAAATGAGAAATGAAGATAGAAAGACCAGGCCACCAAAAGTCTTGTTCAAGGGTAGCTTTTATACAAAAATGACCCAAATGGTCAGTAAGAGGAAAAGAGTAAATTGAATAGAGAATAGAAGAGGGGGAAGCAGGAGAAACATACAGGCAACCCTTGAAAAAGAAATGGCCATTGTCAAAAGTCCAGTCAAAGAGGGAAGCATGAGGAAATAAAGGAGAGCCATCAGCCAAATTAAACAAAGCATGAAGAACAAGAGAATCAGAGGATGAAGAATAACATATATGGTTTGCAAGAGAAATGTCCAATGCATTAATAACTGCAGGATCAGGGAGAATGGGAGTATCAGTGTTATCCAGGGTGATATCCAAATGATCATGATGGGAGAGAGCATCTGTGGGGACCATTTGAGTACCAGGCAGAACTTTCCAGACAATATCAAAATCCTAGAGGAAGAGAAACCAGCAGGCTTGACAATGAGAAAGTTTATGAGGATCTTTCAAATAGGAGAAGTTTTTGTGGTTGGTAATAATGGTGATGGGGTGAGAAGTGCCTTGAATCTACTGATACCAGTTAGTGAGAACAATGACAGGATCCATTTGAACCTGTTCTTGGCCAATAATCCTATTAAGAAACTTGATTCAAGGGGTGTTGAAGATACATTTTATCAATTTCAAGGAAAGACCATGTTTGCAAAGGTGAAGGAGGACTCAACGAGTTTGTTCATGATGAAGGGCTAAGTTGCTGTTGGTGTGGATTTCCAGATCATTCATATAGATCTTGAGCCAACATTCTGCAATCATGTCAGTGAAGATGTGGTTCATAAATACTTGAAAGGTGGGAGGAGTATTGCAAAAGCTGAAGAACATGACTGTGAATTCAAAGAGTTCAAAAAAAGTGATGAAAGCTGCTTTTCATTGGTCAGACTCCTTGATGCGAATATTGTTATATCCCCAGTATATGGCAAACTTGATAAATCAAGTGAAGTTCTTCGTATCATCAATGAGTGATAATAAAATGAATAGCATAACAAGTATTAGTTAGGGAAAGCTTGAATGGGCAGCCTCCAATGAACTTCTGGACTTCAGAACACTCATTAAGGTAGAGTGTGGGTATGGTAAAGACATGTACACCAGTGGTAAATGTTGTATTATTTACGTACAGTACAAACAGACTCGGTTAGACCTGTATTACATAATCAGGTAGATAATCTTCGTTTTGACATGACTCTACACCTCAGTCACTGACCATGTTCAGTACTAAGGTAAGATCCCTTTATTATTACTTCACACCTTGTACTCATATATTACAGTGTACTTCTACAGGTGTGGAATATATTAAGTCACTGACCATGTTCAGTACTGAGTGTACTTCTACAGTAGAGGCATGGGGTAACCTGCATCAAGCATATTAGGAATGATATTTCTTTGGATAGTAAATAGAGATCTTATGATGATTGTGATCGGAAATTAATAAGTGTGTGAACTTTTTTAAACTCAGACATAATGTTTATATATGGATCAAACATCAGCTAACTTTATTAAGATCCCACCTTATCCACCAAAAGTGAATAAACTGTTGCAATGGACTTGTCATTTTAAAATGGCCATATTTCCACAGCCACTGGGCCAAATCACATGACCTAGGGACCAACTTGTAGCTAGGAGTGTGTACATAATGCTAAGCGAGATTCCCACAGGTGATTGCAGCATGCTTCATGTGCTGGATTGGGGTTAGGCATTGCAACAGTTTTTGGAGTCATTGTACATAATAGAAGTTGTGGAAAGAAGGCATCAGGGCAACTTTCTAGTTAAAAATCCTGTTCTACATTAATAACAGAAACCTCTTCTTTGCTGGTTTTGGATTCATTATAACACATTTGTAAGATTTGGAGTATTTTGCCTTCATCTTTTTCCTGAGTTCTAAAGGTGTTAATAAAAGCAAAGAGGGCAGAGGGAGTCAAAACTGGAGTATTTTGCCTTCATCTTTTTCCTGAGTTCTAAAGGTGTTAATAAACGCAAAGAGGGCAGAGGGAGTTTTGACTGGAGGAGAAAAAGAGGTAGAGGATGTAATTTCAGTAGTATAGATGGTTTGGGAGCAAGGGAGTCTCAAAGAAAAGTTCTTAGTCTTGTTACATCAGGAAGTGTTATGTCTGGTGTTGCGACATTGGAAGCACCTTTCTTGGGGGTGAGTTTAGAAACTGTGATGGTGTCAATATCCATGGCATTGGGGTCTCTGGTGGAGGGCAAAGATCGAGTAGGAACATAGGATTCACCCCCTTTCAGAGCAAGAATTCACATCTTTTGTGTATGGAAGGTTTTAACCTTCTTTATCCAATTTTTGAGGGGATTGTTGCCATAGAAAAGATCATAGTAGTGAGCTGTTGGTCAAGTCTCAGGAAGAACTGGTTCATGAAAGTGATGTTGTCAATGATTCTAGCTTGGAAGGAAAGATTCTGGAAATTAATAATATATTTCTGAAAACTGTTATCAATGATTCCATCAGGGCAGGAGAGGAACTTCTGAGTAAGGTTTGAGAGTTTGTAGCAGGCAGTTGCTTTAGTATCAAAGGGGAAGAAGGTGGTTTTAAACTTTTCCATGAATTTGTTGAAGGTTTTGTCTAGGAGGAGGATATTGATGTTGGCCATTTTGTCCTACCACATTTTGGAGAATGAAACTCCTCATCCTTGACTCATCTTGTTTAAGATAGTCATGATTTTCTGGGAGTCAAGAATATATAAGTCAGGGTTAATGGTGAAGTACACTCACATGGCTTAATGCATTATATGGCATCTGCTGGTTCTTCAGAAAAGTCAGTGGGAAAAGCTGTTTTGAGTTCAGTGGAAGCATGAAACATGGGGGTAGCAGAGGGAGAGGGATCTGGTGTCAATGGGTTGGCTGGGGTATGAGGGTTTTTATGTTGTTGGGAGCTACTAGGTGCTGGGATTGCAGTAGGTGATTCTGGGTCTACAATAGGTCAATGTCAATGTTTGGATCAGGTGGAAGCCTGTAGCTCCATTGAAGGGCTCTGTTGATGGAAATGTTGACTAAGGGGGGGGTGTCCTACTCTTGGATAGAAGGAATGAAGATTACACTCGTTCTTTTGTTATACAAAGGATACACAAAGGAAATCTCTAGAACTGTATACTTCTTAGGAAGTACTCATGAAGAGACACAATGTCTGAGAAGGAGATAAGGACAAAGGAACAAAGGTTAACTAAGGTTGCTGAGGACAAGGGTTAGAGTGGATAGGACATCTAAACACAAGAATATGCTTGTATTGCATAGAATGAGTATAAGGACTATGAGTACAAGGCAGCTTGGTATAAGTACTAGAGGACACATCATCATGGAAAGTGATAGAAGATGTTAAAGGGGAAAGAGGGACTATGTGGCCGATGCAAGAAAATTGGCCAAGGAGATAGCTGTCTGAAGAACAAAAGAGAAAGTAATAAAAGGAATTAAAGAAGAACAAATATAAAAGTCAAAGGATTTAGAAAGAATAAGTTGAAATCCCATACCGTCCAAAATAGAGCTCAAAAGAGGTGCACTCACCATAGGAAGTGGAAGAGGTAAAGACAATGAGAAAGGAGAAAAACTGTAATAGTGTCCTGAAGAACATGATTTGTTTATCTATATGTTAATCAAAAATGAAGCAACTATAGCCTTTGAAGATAAGGATAGGGGAACTTTCAAGGAAGAGTACTTTAGCTTCTACAAGATATTTCACATATTGCTCAAGTAATGAAAGGAAAAAAGCATATGATTAGCCCCTGTATTGCAACAACAAATCATAATCTGCTGTAACTTAAAATAAGAGTGAAAGTCTATGAATACTGCCAAGGCCCCTACAAATCATGATGGTTCTGTATATTATAATGATGATAATAGGCCTGAAGATGACTAAAAGGTAGGAACCACAAGTTTCAGGCCAGAAAAGGGGGTAGGAGAGCAAGTTTATTTGCCCCAAAAGGAACTTTGTAAACAGATTAGTGAAAGATAGGAGTCTGGGAACTTAGTCAACTAGTCTGACACTAGTTCAGAAGATGTCTGAGAGAAATACATATGAGAAGTCTGAAAGACTGGTAAAAGATTAAAGATGAAGGGAAAACATTGAGGTCATGGTGAGCAGTGTTGGTCAATAGTGACAGCGTTGGTATAATGGTGATAAGGGTTCAAGAAGTTTATGAATCCAACCAAAAGTATTTTCTAACTCTAGGGTATATGATTTTATAGTTCAGGCATACCCAAGACTCACACTATGACCAATAAAGTAATACATGCCAAGAAAAGAAATAAAATGAAAAGGCACAAAATGGATCAAAACTCTAAGTGATAAAAGTTAGTTCTAAAAAGAAAACCATCATGTCTGAAAGACCTGACCAGTCTTTAGTAGTATGGAAGACATATGTAAGAGATCAAAATGAATAGAGAAAGTTGATAAGATAAGATCAAAAGGGACAAATTGATGTAATGAACTTATAAGTGTAAGTCTATGTCAATCATATTCAATCAATGCATCTGGACTAATAGTCTTTGTACTGATTTTTGGCAAAAGTATCTAGTCTACATGGAGAAGGTCCTGAGAGAGACATCAGAGTAAGAAAGACATGATAGAATGTGTTCAAAAAGAGACATATGGCCATAAAAATGCACCAGTCTCTACATCCATGAAGGACTTGGCTACTGACTATCTTTAGTCAGATCCAACCTGCTGACATAAGTTGGTTAACAACGCAGAGCCAGAAATATGTAGCAAGCTAGGTTGGCATACATAACTTGCCTGTGTGGTCTTACACCACTCAATTTCTCTTCTTTCTCCATTTCTCCCATGCCCCATTTCCAATTTCAACTCAACTCTATTAAACTCAGTGGGACTAGCATGATGTGCTGGCAAGCCATTTGCCACTGCTTTAAAGAAGTGACAGATCAGCTAGAAGTCATAGCAAGGACTACATTCGAGAACAGGAAGAGTTTGAGAGAGAAATAGGACAAATAGATGGTGGAGTTTTGGCAAGAGATGATAAGTGGCAGGGATAATGCAATAGTCCAAGTAGCTAATCATGACTGGTTAAAATCAGTGGAATTTAGCTGAGTATGAGGCAAATTAACTTGGTCTAAACACCATGCTTAAGGATGGGGTGGTGGCTACCATTGTGAAGACTGAGAGGAATCAGGCAAAGTGGATTGTGAGAAAGAATGTCCTTCCACTCCCTCCATTCATAGCCAAGATTTCTCCACTGATACATGAGTTTGTGGTGGATGTGGTGAAGGTTAAGTGGATGGTGACACTGGTGGCTGGAGTAAGGATGGTGTCATTGGATGTGCTGTCAGCAACATCTTTTGTGCTGAAGATAAGTGAGGGTGCTTCTTGTAATAAAACCAGTCTAATTGTTAGTCTAGGGGAGTGCACAGACGATGATCAGGAGGAAGATAAGAGTGTAAATGCACTGAAAAAGAAGGCCACCCTTTTCTTAACTTGGTAGCCAAAGCTATTGAATACCACAAACACCTGAGGGCATGCATGAGAGCTGTGCTAGCAATAGAGTGTGAGAAGGAGACCAGGTGCAGCCTTATGCAAGGCAAACATGGGGAGTGGAAACTTGCTAGGGACTCGGTGGTGGTTGAGGTGATGAAGAGTAAGTGAGTTCATCTAGTATCAATTGCTTACTGATCTCATTACAGGTGGTGGACCAATACAAACCTTGGCCAAGGCCAGACCCAACAAAAGGGCAACTTCAGTCATTGAAACCAAAGGGCAAGGGAAAATAGTGTGCAGTAGCAAGGAAGCCAGCAGTAAAGTACTGTTCAAGAGATATGAGATGGGCTTGTGAGGTGCTTTGATGTGCTTCATTTCTATCTCTACCAAGTCCAAGCCAATATTAAGGCCTTGGAGGTGGAGTATGGCAAGGTGATGGCTGAGTTGGATGAGATTGTCCAAGAGCTAATAAAACTGAACATGTAGGTAGTCTGGTAGTCTGTAGTAGTCTACTGCTTGTTGTTTGTTATATAAATAGTTCATATAATATATCACAAATGTCTGTGAAACAACCCTAAAGTGTAGCTCCCTTAGGTTGCCAAATAGATTCTTTGACTCAAAGAGTGATGAGGGAAGAGGCTTGTCAAGCCAATAGAGTCCTTCTTATAGTGCTTTAGGGGAAAACACCAAGAGAACTAGACTGGAGTTCTCTGGCGCTGGCATCGAGCCTTAAATACCTACTAGAGGTATGTACACATTGTAACTATATGTAACAATCCCGGAACGAAAGGAGAAAGGGCATAGGGTGAAATGGAAGTGAAACACATGAGGCCAACATGCAGTGTGGCAGAATGGAAGAGAAGCATGATCAAACACTTCTGTGAAAAGGTGAAACATAAGGAAAAACAGAGATGAAACATAATGTGAAACGGGGAAGATGAGAAGTCTCGTGTGTGAAATGGAGTGAAGAGATGAAACGACTATGACGCATGAGATAAGGGCAGATGTGATCAAGATAAGATATAAGATAAGATTGTCTGTTGTTAGCACAGAAAATGTTAAGTCCAACGAACATAGGAGTATGGGAATATACCGATCGTAACAGTATGAGTAAATGCTTCTGTGAAAAGATAAAATATGAATTGGAAATGAAGATGTGAAAATGGAGAGGATGAGAAGCCTTATGTGTGAAACAGAGTGAAGGAGGGAAGATATGACTATAATACACGAGATAAGGGCAGATTTGATTTGAGATAAGATAAATATAAGATTGTCTGTTATTAGTATAGAAAACGTTAAGTTCAATGAACATAGGGGTACAAGAATATACTGATCATAATACTACCCCCCTTCTAGGGATTGACTTCCAGGTGATTCAAGAGTGATGACTTGTACTCGATATAATTCACATAAGGATTAAATAACTTCTCAAACTGGGCAAAAGTCATGAATAGTTTTCATGGGATGCTTGGATGGAGGATGTGTGAAATTTGCAGATGATGTCCTGAGCATCAGAAAGATTCCCAAGTGATTCCTATGTATGATCTGTCTCTTCAAAGCCTTTCTGATGCACCAGGTATTCAAGATAGCGTCCCTTCAATTGGAAATCAATCAAATAATCTACTTCATGAACTTCTTTGCAATTCTCAGTGATATCAACTGGGCTGGGCTGGATGACAGGTTGACTGGACAACCATTTCTTATAGAGTTTGACATGAGTGATGTTCACAACATCATGGATTTTTATTACCCTGGGAAGTCTAAGCTTAACCACATTAGAGCCCATAAGTTTTAAAATAGGGAGAGGGCCTAGCCACCATTTCATTAACTTCTTAGATTGGCATGTCAAGTGTAGGTTATCTGTGGCTAACCAGACCTTATCTCTGACCAATACTGTAGAGCTTTAGACTAGTTTTTGTCTGCTTGAGCTTCCATAGACTCTTGGAATGCCTTTAGACTATTTCTTGTTTTTTTTCAAAGTTTTGCTTATCAAGTTGGCAAACTCCATAGTGGCTGGTACTTTGAGGACACATTGTTCCACACCCATATGGGAGACATATGAATGTGTGACTTTGAAAGGGGTTTTCTTTCAAGATGCTGAAATCTTTGAATTATATGAAAATTGTGCGATTAGAAGCCAGTCTGACCATTCTTTCTGCTTTTTGACACAGAACACGCGGAGATACTGCTGGAGATCTCAATTCATGCACTCTATTTGCCCATCTGTCTGTGGGTGGTGTGGTGTAGATAATTTAAACTTAATTCTAAGGTATCTGCAGACATCTTGCATAACTTGGGAAGTGAACTGCAGTTCTTGATGTGATACAATCAAATGGGGTAATCTGTGGTTCTTCCATACATGGTGAAGATATCATTTAGTGGTATCTAGCACTGTGACTCTTTGTTGCACAGGATAAATATGGCTTCTTTAGAGAACCAATCTACAATAACAAGGATGGAGTTGAAGCCACCAAAGGAGGGAAGATCAGTAGTGAAGTCAGTGGAGATATCCTACAAGGGACCTTCTGGAATAGAAAGTGGGATTAATGTGCCTGCCGGAGCATGGTGACCTCCTTTCATGTGTGCATAGTGATCACATCAAGTGACATAATCTTTGACATATATAGTCATGTAGTAGCTTCTTCTGAAAAGTTTTATGGTCTTTTCATAACCAGGGTGACCAGGGACTGGAGAGTCATGACAAGTTTTCATAATAGATAAGTGAATGGATTCATCATCAGGGATGAAGACTTTTCTGTCCTGGTTGTGTAATACTTCATCAACATGGCATACTCCATGCTTCTTGCATAGTTGTTTAACGTCGCTTTCTTTGAGCATGTGTAACTTCTTTTTAATTAAATGTAAAATTTGTTCGCCTTCATCATAGATTGTAACTGGGATGGTTCACATCCATTGCAGAACAGACAGTCAGTATAGGGGGTGTCAAACCCTAAAGGAAGCTAGGGAAAAACTAGCAAAGACACAGGATGGGTGCAAGCTAATACTTATCCCAAGGGGCCTAAGGTAGGTTAGTGGTGAGAAGGGTGTGTAAAGACTTTCCTGCAGGTGAAACAGTTGATCAGGATGAACTCAGTCAAAATAAAGAGATCCAAGTAGATGAAGTGAATTTCTGATCAAGAACAAGGACTGGATACGAGTGGGAAAGATGACGAGATTTTGGACAAGGTGGGAGAAGGACTTAAAATTGTGAGATTGAGCTGGAAAGAAGGTACTGCATTCCCAAAAGGGTACAGGCTTTATAGTCCAGGCAACACCCAAGACCTAGTACATATAAGATAACTACAGAGGACATAATTAAAGGCTGTGAAGAAATAATCTTTGCTGTTATGGGTAATAATATTGTGTCGAAAAGAACAAGAAACCATGCACAAAGGTACAAATTGCCTTGTAGTTGCATATGGCAACCCTTCAATGGAATGAAGCAAGAATGATCTAGAACAGTCTGGATGGAAGTAAGTGCCACCAGTGATTGGATGTATAAATAAGAAAACTGAATGAAGTAGAAATAATGTACTAAAATGAAGAGAACTAGTTATGTCATGCTAGTCATTAACCGGGCATGCCCAAGTTGGGACAGATGATTGGGAACGATGGAACAAAAGGCAGAAACATACTTATAAAGGTCAGGTCCACTTGGATGGACATGGGGTAGAATGGAAATGCCACTGGATATGTTGGACAATCTAGAGGGTGCTGGAAAAGGGGAAAAACTCTGGATAGAGATGTAGAGAGCCTTTAGCTCCTATATTCCTGGGGTATTGTGATTCTGCTTGTCCCCAGTCAGTCACATGACCTTGTTGACTACTAAGTTCAAAAATTGTAGACAATAGCATCAGTTCACATAAAATGTGGCCGTTCCTCAACCCGTTCACCCCTCATATTCCATCCCTGCTTCTTTCCCTCATCCATATCCATGTCTCTCACCCCTTTCAAAAACATTATTGCGCTTAGCAAGGCTCCCTCAGCTGATCTGGCTAAAGTGAATGCCATCAAAGAAGTCGCAGAGCTGAAGATTCAGCTGGATGGCATGTTGCAGTTGGTCCCCAATAATCTAGATGACTTGGTGGAAAATCAGGAGATGTGGTGTGTGAAGTGGCAGAAACTTTTGGTAAGTCCCATCTCCATTGCAATGTCCAATTTCTAATGACAGATGCAGAGTTAAGTCCACATATCATTCCAATGCACGAAAGAACACAGCATGGACACTGCCCTCAAGACAGACCTCCTCGCCCACATGCAAGAAGCAAATGTCCTTTTGTGTTGGTGGCTGGGTGCAGTGGCAATCCAGCAATGGCAAGAAGAAGAATGCACAGAAACTGCAGCGCAGGCTATGAAGGTGGCACTAGCTCAAGTGGCCAAGGCAGCAAGCTCAGCCAAGCAAGAGAAGACCACTGTGCCAGAACAGGTGGTGAGCCTAGTGGTACCTGGTCCAGTTCAAGAGTTGGCTGATGAGCCACCAATAACCGAGTTGCCAAGCAAAGAGCAAGAGTTCATATTGAGTGTGGGTTAGAAGCAGGAGGTGAGTGGTTCCTTCAAATAATTAGCTGAAAGGTGACCCTGCATAGCGTGTCTCCAGGTGGGTGGCAGAGGATGAAAAAGAGGAGGATGAAGATGAGATTATTGAGGTTAACCCTCCAAAGTTGACAAGGGGACCAGTAGACTCCAAGGCAGTGACACACAATCCTCCGTGTGAGCTGTTTTAATGAAATGGCTGAGTTTGTACTGGGCTTCTGGGTCACACCTGTGAGTTGTGCATCCAGCTGAAAACAAAGTGGGAAAAGTCCAAGAAAAAGGGAGAAAAGGCAAAAAAGAACATGGTACCAGTTCTGGCTCCCAAGGCAAAGGGCAAGAAGAAGGGACACTCAAGGCCAGGTAAAAGTTTGGCTTCCAAACCTGTAAGTCCACTCTAATAGTTTTTTTAGTATAATAATGCCTATGTGGTGATTCCAGTGCATAAGGCACTAGTTTCCTTGTTCTCCCAAGTAGAGGCTAACCTATCCAACTTTTTCTCCAACCATGACAACCACGATGCGACACCCCACAAGAAGGCAAAACTTTCAGATCCAGCTTGGTATGCTGCCATTGAAATGATGAAGCTGGTCCTGCTGACCATAAGAATCAAGATGCATGGAATGCTTGGGTTCCTAACCAAGCTGAAAGCCCATGCTAATGTAACCAAGACTTACATTAGCTTGCAGCAGCTGGAAATAGAGAAAATGGAGGAACTTTTGGAGGAACTTTAGTGGTGCCATTGTCTTCTTGTACATAGTGTAGCCTGTAGTATACTTATATTTTGTTTGAGTCCCAATCATATCCATGTCCATGTCCATGTCCATGTCTGTATCCAAGTGTGACCCCTAAGTAAAGGTGAAAAGGTAGTATAAGAGGATGATAGCAGCAGGAAGAAATGAGAAATGAGGTTGGAAACAACACCAGGTTGCAAGATGGCACTTGTCTTGTCTTCCTTGATCATCTATCGCATCTATTCTTGCACGGATATCCAAGGTCTATACTGGATCACCCAGGATGTTAGAAGAAAGTCAGTAACAATATGTGTGCATCTTGTTGCATGTTCAAATGCAAATCTCTATGTAGTAAGTGTGTTGAGACACTAACAGAGAAATAGAGATGGATATGTATTTGTCTTTTGGTCTTTTGTCTGTTTTTCCTTTTAGTTTGATGAGAAAAATAAAGATGAAGTACTTCTATTTGTTAATGCACAGGATAATGGGAGAGTGATATATCACTGGACGAATATTGAGGTGAAACAGAGGGCTCCTGCCAAAACCTGGGATAGAACAGATATGAATGAATAAGATGAAATGGAATTGTTTAGGATTTTGTTGTGCTAGTTGTCTTGGACTGCATTGACCTGCACCAAAGTGTTTGAATGTGGGTACTTAGCTATTGTATATATGTATAATGCTAGACATTTGACCTGAGATTTGAGTTTTCACCTTATTCACACAGTCCAAATGCTTAGCTAATTGAGGGACATACAGACCATAGTGTCTAGTATATACCTATATTTTTCCTTATTTGTTTATTTACAGGTTATGGAGAAATAAAATGATTTCTTCCAACATACTTTTATTACTAACTACAACTACATAGCTACTCATTTTTATCTCATTTACCCTTTAGTACTTAGCCAACTGTCAGAGAAGCAATTGGAGCATGTGACTGCACACAGCATGAGTCATAATGTGTTATATTGAGTCAAAGTGAGTCAAATGAGAATTAATCAAAGCACTGCCCCTAGACTAACAAAATGATCATGTGACCTGCACAGCATGAGTCATAATTAGTCATAATAAGTCACAATGAGTCATGATAAGTCAGCATGAGTCATTGCCAAGCCAAAGACTATTTTTAACTCATTGGAAATCATTTTCTAATAGAGTGAGTCAAAATAAGTCAGTATGAGTCAGTATGAGTCATATCTCGGCACAGCCACATGTAAATTACTATATAAGGAGCATGATTCAGCCCCATTTAAACAGTTCCAATCTTAGAGAGTTTGTGTTCTCTTGAATAAACTCAATCAATGAGTGCTCACAAGTGCACCCCTCAATAAACAAACAATGAGGCTGTGTAGAGAAGTTCCCATGTTATAAATAGAACTACTTAGTCCCATAGTTAGGAGTATACTGGATCTCTTAGGATAAGGACAGTTAGGACACCTTTAGGGAGAAAACCCCAGAGTGGGCAACTAAAAGAAATAGATCTCCAGCTAATAGGGAGACCTAATAGTTTATTAGTACCTTGGGAAAGGGTCGAGTCGAGCATTTGAAGCTGACTGCCAACTCCTTAGAGCATAATAAAATCAGTTCAGGAAAGACTATTCTGTATGACTAAGAGATATGTGTGAATCAGTAGCGAAAGTGAAGCATATTTATGCTACCTATCCAATTGAGCATTCCTAATTGACAGCAGCTAATTGGAAGTCCATTGAGAGCGCATCTTGGGGAAGTAACCCTAGTTGCTACAGAGTATCCTCCTACCAACCCGAGAGTTGTCTAAATCATTCCCCAACTAACTATAGTATATTTCATACACCTCCACAATAGAAACCCAGACCCTTAACCTCATTGACAATTGACAAACAAACCACATGCCTCATAGTCAACCCCTTTCTACAAGATTGATACTTGTTTCTAGTACCAAGTCAACCAGGGAAGAGTACTCTCTTCACCTCACTTCAGGTTTACTATCCGTGGAGATAAGATGAGTTGTCTGGTAAGTGTTTTCTTAAGGTTTTTACTGATCTTATCATGAAAGAAGACAACTAGAGCCCACTGTGAGGGAGTTTCAGCAACAAAGTTATATCGCAACAAGTTCCATAGGGAATATGCAACTTACCCCTAAGTATACAACAAAAGACTATGAATCATGGTAGGCACAAAAGCAACATCTACTACATTACCCAGTCACAGAAGCTGAAATGCCCCTGACAAGTTTGAAGAGTACTATTCTAAAGTCAGACACTTCTTATGGATATGTTCAAGAAGAATTTTTGGGGCCACAAATCAGCATGCTTCATGGACAGCATTCAAGCAAAACCATTGACAATATAGAATGAGATTGTTAAAGTTGCTGATTAGTTCATTGAGAAGACAATGCAAAAGCAGGAATGTGGATCATTAAATGAGAATGATAAAGATGACAACACTAATGTGTATTGCATCAGTCCAGATGATGACAATCAATTTACTGATCTCATGACATACTGGTGAACTTGAAGTAAGACCTGCATGCAAGTAGTTTTCTCTTTCTTGCTTCGTTTCACCTTTTAACTCTCTTACAGCCATATCACCCTAACTTGAGCTACTAGTACAGTTCAACTCAGACTTGACCATCACATTGCTCCACTGATTCCATTGTAATATAAATTTTCTCCATTCAGCTAGTGCTGAACATTTTTCTTTGGCAGCAATTATCTCTTTTTTGTTACTTCCAGTTATCCTGCTGGTGAATTACCTCTTTGGCCTCAATTTAATTATTACGGTCCAACCTGACCATCACATTACTGATCCCACCACTGAATAACCTCTTAGCACCAATTTAATCATTACTTTTCAGTCGTGACATCCGCTTTGCTTCACAATTTACTCTTTGGATCTGGCTCTTAGTTTCGTTCTTAAATACTATCTGGTGATTTAAATTCACAATGTGCAAAGTCCCACAAACCTCAAAATAAACACTATTTAAGTTAAAATTAAGAAGCTCAAGCAAGCTTTATCTAAAAACTTTGTTCTACCAGTCTTATAATATGTTACAATCGGTATATTCCCATACCCCTATGTTCGTTGGACTTAATATTTTCTACGCTAACAACAGACAATCTTATCTTTATCTTATCTTGATCCCATTCGCCCTCATCTTGTGTGTCATAGTTGTCTCACTTCCTTCACTCCGTTTCATGCACGAGACTTCTCATCTTCCCTGTTTCACATTATGTTTCATCTCCGTCTTCTTCTATGTTTCACCCTTTCACAGAAGCGTTTGATCACGCTTCTATTCCATTCCTTGATACACGTGTTTCACTTGTGTTACACTTCTATTCCATTCTGCCACACTGCGTGTTGGCCTCATGTGTTTCACTTCCGTTTCATCCTATGCCCTTTTCCCCTTTTGTTCTTGGATTGTTAGATACGGTCACAACATGTACATACCTCTAGTAGGTACTTAAGGCTCGATGCCAACACCAGAGAACTCCAGTCTAGTTCTCTTGATGTTTTCCCCTAAGCACTATAAGAAGGACTCTCATTGGCCTGACAAGCCTCCTCATTCTACAAGTCTATGGCTATCTTTTGGCAACCTAAGGGAGCTACGCTCTAGGATTGTTTCATAGTATATTACCTTACTTAGTAACAGCCATAATACCATCAGATACAAGTGGCCGATTCTACTGAAATAGTACAAAAAGTACTAGAGCTTTGCAAACAAGAACAGTTACTTGAATATATCTTACAATTCCTTCAAATTATACTCATATACCATGTTTGTAAGCCAAGAGAAAACAATCAAGTTCAATACTATGTCATTATATGAGTAATTACTCATGGTTTAAACCAAGAAACACCTACAACGCAATGACATTACATTTACTACCATGCAATCAACAGACATATCCATCTTTATAATTATATTATAATAATTTATATTTCCAAATTAAATAGGCTGACCTGATTAGGCATGGACTGTTAGAAGACAAAATAGAATTAATTTACTTCGTAGAGCTCCTATTTCCTTCCATAGCAGATATAGAAAGAGTTCTTTGTGAATTAATTTAAAATAAACCAACCCCTAAACCAAAGGAGGAAGAAGCTCCCACTCCTAATTAAGAACAGCAAAAAGCTAATGGAAAATCACAACTTGATTATTCTTGATTGAATAAACAATCAGGAATAATTTTTTTCCATTCATGGTGAATAACCTGCATCAAAATATTTGAATATAAAATTATAGTTATTATATATGTAATGCTAGATATTTGACCTGAGATTTAAGTCTTTACCATATTTTCACAGTTCAAATACTTAGCCAATTCAGGGATATATATATGAACCATAGTGTCCAGTGCCTATCTCTATTTTTCCTTATTTGGTCACTCACAGGTCATGAAGAAACAAAATGATTTCTCTCAATATATTTCTATTACTATCCTACAAGTACATAGTAAATGATTTTTTTAATATCTTTTTTTCCCTTGAGTACTTAGCCAAGTGTCAAAGAAGCAAATGAAGCATATGACCTCAGTTGATAGTATGAGTCATAATAAGTCAAGGTGAGTCAAATAAGGACTGACCAAAGCATTGTCCCTAGACTAGTGGGGTGATCATGTGACTTTGTACAGCATGATTCATGGCCAAGCCAAAGGCTATTTTTAGCTTATTGCAAGTTACTTTCTAATAAGGTAAGTCAGAGTGACTTGGTATGAGTCATATTTTGGCACAGTCACATGTAAATTACTATATAAGAAGTGTGATTATTCCCCATTTGGAAGTTCCCACTTGTAAGAAAAAAATTTCTACTTGAATAAGCCCAACCAACAAGTGCTCACAAGTACATTCCTATAAACAGACAGTGGGGCTATGTAGAGAAATTCCCACACTATAAATAGAGTTACTTAGACCTGTAGTTAGGAGTATACTGAAACCCTTAGGATAGGCACAGTTGGAACATTTTTAAGAAGAAAACCCCAGAGTGGACAACTCAAGGAAATGAAATCCTAGCTAGTAGGAGGACTTAATAAATTAATAGCACCTTGGAAAAGGGTTTTAGTTGAGCATTTAAGCTGATTGCCAACTCCTTAGTGCATAATAGAATCAGTTTAAAGAAAACTATTCTGTATGATTAAAAAAACATTGGTAAATCAATAGTAAAAATGAAGTATATTAACACTACCTATCCAATTGAGCATTCCTATTTGATTGGAGCTAATTGGAAGTCATTGAGAGCACATTTTAGGAAAGTAACCATGTTTCACTTTCATCTCACCCTATATCTTTCTTCCATTTTATTCCTGGATCATGAAATGTAGTTACAATATGTAAACACTACTGAGTAGTACTTGACACTTGATGGCAGTGCCAGAGAACCCAGTCTGGTTCTCTGATATTTTTCCTAAAGCATTATAGGAAAGAATTACTTAGCCTAACAAACATTTTCTCTATTTTTTCTTCAAGTCCAGGATTTTATTAGCAATCTGAGTAAACTATGCTCTAGGGTTGTTACAGTTTCTTGATATATGTTGTTGCATAGAGTATAGAAGATGGTTTATTAGCTGGCTGATTAAATGGTATTTTTTTCAACATATAAAGATTATAATATGATGATTGATAGTGCTTTGATTGTCTTTTTGTCAACATCTTACACCTCTGCACTACTTTGATCTTCAAATAAATTATATAACAGTACTCATTGATGGCTTAAATAGCTTTTTCTAACATATATGTTATATATAGGTTATGATACAACCACTGATGATGCTTCTATCATTTTTTTTATCAATATTTCACATCTCTTCCCATCTCTTTCCTGATATATATACATAATTTCAAATAATTCAGGATTGCCTACAAGTGATATTGCATGCATGAATACCACCCACAGGAATAAATTCCATTTATGGCCATTGCATGCATGGACATCACCCACAGGAACAAACTCCCTCCATGGCCATTGCCTATATGGACATTATCCACAAAAACAGACCCCATCCATGGCCATTGTATACATATATGGACACCACCCATAGGAACAGACCCCATTCATGGCCATTGCATGCATGAACAGCGCCCACAGGAACAGACCTCATCCATGGCCATTGCATACATGAACACCATCCACAAGAACAGACTCCATTTATGGCCATTGCATGCATGGACAGCACCCACAGGAACAGACCCCATGCATGGCCATTGCATGCATGGATAGTATCCACAGGAACAGACCCCATGCATGGCCATTACATGCATGCACACCATTCACAAAAACAGACCCCATTTATGGCCATTGTATGCATGGACAGCACCCACAGGAACAGACCCCATTTATGGCTATTGCATGCATGAACACCATCCATCAGAACAGACCCCATTCATGGCCATTACATGCATGGATACCACTCACAGGAACAGACCCTATTCATGGCCATTGCATGCATGAATACCACTCACAAGAACAGACCCCATTTATGGCCATTGCATGCATGGACAGCACCCACAGGAACAGACCCCATCCATGGCCATTGTATATATGGACACCACCCATAGGAACAGACCCCATTTATGGCCATTGCATGCATGGACAGCGCCCACAGGAACAGACCTCATCCATGGCCATTGCATACATGAACACCATTTACAGGAACAGACTCCATTTATGGCCATTACATGCATGCACACCATCCACAGACACAGACCCCATTCATGGCCATTGTATGCATGGACAGCACCCACAGGAACAGACCCCATTCATGGCCATTGCATGCATGGATACCACTCACAGGAACAGACCCTATTCATGGCCATTACATGCATGGACAGCACCCACAGGAATAGACCCCATTTATGGCCATTATATGCATGCACACTATCCACAGGAACAGACCCCATTCATGGCCATTGCATGCATGGACACCATCCATAGGAACAGACCCCATTCATGGCCATTGCATGCATGCACACCATCCACAGGAACAGACCCTATTTATGGCCATTACATGCATGGATACCACTCACAGAAACAGACCCTATTCATGGCCATTACATGCATGGACAGCACCCACAGGAACAGACCCCATTTATGGCCATTGTATGCATGGACACCATTCACAGGAACAGACCCCATTCATGGCCATTGCATGCATGGACACCACTCATAGGAACAGACTCCATTTATGGCCATTGCATGCATGGACACCACCCATAGGAACAGACCCCATTCATGGCCATTGCATGCATGGACACCATCCACAGGAACAGACCCCATTCATGGCCATTACATGCATGGATACCACTCACAGAAACAGACCCTATTCATGGCCATTGCATGCATGGACAGCATCCACAGGAACAGACCCCATTCATGGCCATTGCATGCATGCACACTATCCACAGGAACAGACCCCATTCATGGCCATTACATGCATGGACAGCACCCACAGGAATAGACCCCATTTATGACCATTGCATGCATGGGCAACACCTATAGAAACAGACCCTATTTATGGCCATTGCATGCATGGACACCATCCACAGAAACAGACCCCATTCATGGCCATTATATGCATGGATACCACTTACAAGAACAGACCCCATTTATGGCCATTGCATGCATGGACACCCACAGGAACAGACCCCATTCATGGCCATTGTATGCATATACATCATCCATAGGAACAGATTCCATTCATGGCCATTGTGTGCATGGACATCACCCACAGGAGTAGACCCCATCCATGGCCATGCATGCATGAACACCACCCATCAGAACAGACCTCATTCATGGTCATTGCATGAATGGACACCACTCATAGAAACAGACCCCATCTATAGCCATGCATGCATGAATACCAGCTTTATAAACAGACCCCATTCATGGCCATGCATACATGAATACCATCTTCATAAATAGATCTCATCCATGACCATGCATGCATGAATATCACCTCTATGAACAAAACCCCCTATATAAACAGACCCCATTTATGACCATTATATACATGGACATCACCTCTATGAACACATTCATTTATGGCCATTGTATGCATGAGTATCACCTCCATACACAGACCCCATCCATGGCCATTGCATGCATTCACACCACCTCCATGAATACATCATTCTCAGCATAAGCACTATTTCTAATCACACACACAGACCCCATTCATAGCCATTGTCTACATGCATACAAATCATAAATACACATTTTATTCATGAAATGTTCATCCAACAAAATGGTCAACACAGCATGTTTAGACCCTAATCTAGGGTTGTAAATGTAGCAGGCAATCACCCCCAAGGTCCATCCAAACTCATCCTATCAACCTAAACCTAGCCGGTCGTACTGACTTTGTTCTTAACTTTTTCAGTTCCGCCAGACAGCTTAGCCAAATTTATTTGTTCCTTAATATTTGCAAGCGTGTTATCCACCGTCCGTAGCTCGCCGCACTAGGAAAATGAGTATTACAATAGCGTGATAAGAACGGCTGATACACACCTTGAAAATCGATGTATACCCATCATCTGTTTTCTTGGCCGCCATCGTTCCGCCAACCTTGCAGGTACGACAGAAGAAGTTGCATTTCAGGCCCCCGTGACTGCATTCCTCGGCTTGCATTGGATTGTCGCCCGCATGAAAGAGGTCGTAGGGAATCAACATAATTTCTTCTTGATATTTTGAGTCCCATGCGAGAACTCCAGTCTCAGCAGCTTTCCTTTGAGTGTCAGACGTCAGTACAGTTGCCAGTCCTAGTGGGGGAGCATCGCACCTTAAAGAATCCCGAAATCCCTGCATTAACTCGAGAGGGGCCGCATGTGGCGACGAGGAGACAAAACGCACGCAGAACTCCTTTTCCAGCATCTCGCGTGGCATGGAAGCATTGGACATGTAGATCACATGGTGTTTGTTCCACTGCTTTGAAACGTTCGCCGATACATCATCCATAAAGATGATAAGGGGCACGGTGAGAACCAACCGGCCCCCTGACTTTGTGCGGAGTGGATTGGGCATGCGCTTTAGGAAAGGAGTAGATGACTCTGATATTCTCATCTGCTCAACCCCTGTTTCAGTAAATAGAGTAGATATGAAACGAACCTGTGAACGTGACTTGCGACGCGTTGGAACAACTTGAAAGTTCCTCGAACATGCGAGAAAAGGTTGAGACGGGGACGATGACTTGCTCCGGATCAACCGCAAACCCTTTCTGCACAAGGTCAGGTGAAATTGAGAGAAGTGACAGGTTTCACTACTTACGTCGGTCTGAAAAACCCTATGCCCCAAGGAGAGGACTTCAGTCTCTGGTGTTGGGCCGACTCGTGCCTGAAACAGTTTCGTCGGGATAAAGTACCCCTTGGCGCTCTGTTGCAGCAGCTCGTAGACGAAAAAAACCTTGCCATCGACCCGAACGGAAGGTGGAGCTAAATCATCCGGGAGACCCATAAGCATCTTACTGCCATGCTGCACCTGCGACATCCGTCCCTGTCCGTCTTCGGGATAGTCTTGCATGGTTAATCGAGTCAATGGGTTGGCAAAATCCTGTGAAAACGTCAACAAGCTTTGTCTAAGACCGGAGCAGTTGGTCCACATACAAGAGCAATAGCCTTGCTGATTGAGTTCAAGTAGAATGTGTTCCCAGAAAAAGACACCACCTTTTCAGTCGGACTTTGAAGAAGCTCGGAAATACGGTCTTGTGTCGACTTAACAGCAAAAAGACTGGGGACATTTGGAGTGCCGAGCGCTGTCGCCCACTCTAGTACGGCCTTCTTCTGTTGATCCGAAAAGTGGACCCGAGGTGAAGAAAACAGTAAATGAGTGATAAATTCCTATCAAAACGTCAAGAAATATGCGAGGGTGAGTAGATGCGACGTACTGCCTTTGAGCACCAAGGATAGTATGGGGAGTCAGAAGAGACCACGGCGTCCCTCAAACGTGTCCGCGTCCTGGAACGATGGTTCGTTCCAAAAAACGGGCCTGATCAGTTGTCAGCATGGACCTTACACGACAATATTCACACTTATACCTTCAATCTCTGACGCAAGAACACCGAACAGTCCATTTTCATCGTCACTTGGGTCCGTGGTATCACAGTCTGTCTTGAGACCAAGCTCGTCATCTGGACGCAGCAAGCACGTTATGAGGGATTCCCCCTCCTCCATTTGACTTTGCATTTCTTCAAAGTAGTCCATGAATGCGTATGTGCGG
>JBBPNN010000318.1:0-30303 GCA_038090935.1 Hortiboletus campestris
CTGGCATTGCGATGCGCTGACACCAGACCTCCACAGGACAGCAACTGGTATGAAGCTCGAGAAGATCTGGGACTTCGTAGAAGCGTGCTTCCTCGAATTATCGGCTGCGTAAGAGACAGGAAGCAGTCAGAAATATATCACGGTTCACCGGAGTGGCATGTATGTTAACATTCTACTCATTGTATGCACTCGTGCCCTCGTGCGCCCACTGTTCCTCATCGCCCCGATTGACCAGTCGAGGTTTTACACCTCTCCCCAGTCGCCGGGTATCCCACCCTATTTTGGGTCTGAAGTACAGTTTTATGACCTTTGTCTAGCGCCTACGATGACTAATGGGATACTCGGGTCATATCGGTCAACCGGTCAAGGACGGTCGGATCAAGACGGCCATTGGTACCCGGACGGGTGGCGTCGGGGGACAAAAAGACATCCAACCAGGGTGTATTCCGGGCTTGCAGCGGTCACGACACCTAACACAGGGGCAAATACCTTGAACGTGTGGACAGATGGCACATGCAAACTTTTCTGGATATCACTCATGAACGAGTCGGAACACCGGAACTACTATAATCTTGGATTGAACCAAGCTTTTCAAGACTTGACTCGGCTGAGAAGCCACGAGCAGACGTGTGATTTGCCCATATATTCATAGCAGTTCTGGAAGCCCCAGCAGCGTTGTATGCACTGCCCTGAATCTCAGCGTCACGGACGTTTGATACAGGAACCGCTCTGTGCAACACAAAACCAAAATGAACCTCGCTCCTTGAATTAGGGGGGTTTGACAATCCGTGAGTGCTGGGTCTCCGTTATTCGTTAACGTTGCTCTATCACGAAACGTGAGGCTACAATGTCAATGCAGTCGCTGGTAACAGTGACAGTGGGCAATCCGGTGTCAGGCAGGGTCAGGGAAGTCAAATTCTTGGATGACGGCCTTTTGAGGTTGATCATCAACAACATAGGGGGTATAACGGACTCATCCGTCATCATTCGATTGTGATATGCTCAGGACGAGGAACTTGAAGGAGGCTCAGCGTTTGCCACGACCTTTCTACAGAGATCCGGTCACGAAGGTCTTGGAAATCCGATGTCGTCCATGGAGACGGCAACTACCACACAGACATTGTGGGGTATCATGCCTCTCCACCAACCACTAGGCCCACGCAGCCGTAGCGACGCGAGGCCGACGCTGTGTTTTCTTCCTGGGACTGTCGGGCCGAAAGGAACGATCAGCATTCACAAAATCAACAACCGGTTGCGTTTTTGTCCTAGCGCCGAAGTTAACGGGGATACCAACTACTCGCCGATCTGATCAGTGCCATGGAACTGAGTAGATGTGATTGTGGTTGGGTGCCTAGGGGTCAAACCATTGATGCGTTCTCGGACTTACTCTGGTAACCCTTGAAAAGGTTTATTAGGTGACACCAGACCATAGAATACTAGCCCAATAATAAAGTGCTGTGCAAAACGAATGAAATTTCACTAAAGAAACAGAACAGATTGCAGGATCAATGCTAGGAACCCATCTTGTGACAACGGATGTGCTGTTCGTGGCTTGCCACTTCCTCTTCCAATGCGTCATCGGCATACGATACGAGTGGACTGCTTCAAAACGTGCTGCCTTCTGGTGGTTGGGGTAACTTTCTGTTATTGAAGGATCCCATCTCCCTAAGATGAAAATATCAGGCATCTGAAACGAAATGCGAGAGAATGATTCACCTCCTTATACCGACCAAGATAGTCTCTATGCTGCTGTCCCTCCCCCACTGGACGAGGACATTGAGTTTGGTGGGATCAACCTTGCCGTCTGTCTGATTGACGAAAGGCAGATTAACACGAGACAGGAACTGCACGGTAGGCGGCTTTTCCGGATACGAATCGCCGCAGTGAATCTTGAGGCTGTAGATGCGGTTCTCGTGTACGGTCTGCAGCGCACGATCAGTTCGCGATGTCGCGGATCGGGGAATCCTGGGGGGAACTTACATGGCCAGGGCCGATGATGGTTCCATTCCAATTGCTCATCATGATATCCTCGCTGTCCTCCAAGCCATACGAGCAAGAGCCATCACCGATACCTTTCTCGCCTTTCTCGAGTTCTTCAAGGAGGCGGAAATTTCGCGGAACTGAATACAGTTGTATTAGTATGATGAAGGTAGTCTAGGGTTAAATATGCTGTACTCTTGGCCATGATGTGTGGAGAGAAACAAGTGACGAAGTGCAGCAAGACCTAAACGGGAGGTGGCGACGTCCATGCGCTTGGCAATCACGGCACCTGGGGAGATCGACACCGCCTCACGCAGTGACTGCTACAAACTCTCAAGATCACCATCACTACCAACGACTACATTAGCAAGCTCGACACTGGGTTGAACAACGCTCGTTATGTTCAGAGCCGGCCAGACCAACCCTTACGATGATGTTGTCGGTGCGTTATCACGACACTCGTGATTTGAACTTCACACTGACCCTACAACGGTCCATACATCACATATATAGTCAAAGCTACGGACGAGAACTTGACCAGCGAGAACTGGGAAGTTATTCTCAACGTTTGTGACAAAGTACAGGAAGAGGGTGAACCAGGGTACCCCTTCTTCTCTCTGCTGACCCAACCCAACGCCCTGACGTCCCGTTCGACAGTGCTCGCAATGTCATCGCCTCCGTCATCAAACGCCTCGCACATCGCAGTCCAAATGTTCAACTCTACTCGCTTTCCCTCACAGAGTCTCTCTCCAAAAACTGTGGGATCGATCTTCACCGCGAGTTGGCTTCACGCGCCTTCACTCAGGCTCTCGAGAAGCTCATCCTCGATCGGGTGTGCAGTTTCAGGATTTGATTCTGGGAGATATGTACTCATGATATATTCGTTCAAGACTACTCATGACAAAGTTCGCAAGAGAGCTTTGAACCTGGTCGGAGTGTGGACAGCCGAGTTCGAAAGAGACCCTTCACTTGGTGTTATGGAAGAGTGTTATAGCAATTTGAAAGCAAAGAGTGAGATTTCTTCGCTGTCTTTTCTGTCAGCTACTGAGTTTTGCCAGAAGATTATAAGTTTCAGCCACCAGACGAAGCTGCCCCGCCTACCGTCGACGATGAAGTACGACGGAAGGAGGAGGAGGAGCTTCAACGCGTCCTGGAGATGTCCATGCATGACAAGGGTGGCAGAACCGGGTACACTGAGTACTCAGCGCAGTCAGGCGGTGCGAGTGGATCGAGCTCCGCTGCAGGAGCAGGTCCCAGTACCAGCAACGCTAAAGGACCCACTCATCCGTCAGGCTATGTGCCTGCACAGAGCCCGCAGAGTCCGCAGAGAGCCGCAGCATTGTCTACTTCATCGCTACCATCGCAGTCAGTCACCGGGTCAGCACATGCGTCGACCCCGATAATCACCCGTGTCAAGGCTTTGTATACCTTTGATCCCACTGAACCAGGAGAACTCGCGTTTGAAAAGGGTGACATCATCAAGGTCGTAGACCGCGGCTACAAAGATTGGTGGCGCGGCCAGTTGAAGGGGAGAACCGGGATATTTCCCGTCAACTATGTGGTTAGTGTTTTCCTTGCTCAATTGCTGCTTCTCGTCTGATCGAACTTTACAGGAACCATTACCCGAGCCAACCGCGGCCGAACTTGCGAGAGAAGCAGAGCAAGAAGCAGCCGTATTTGCGCAGGCTGTGAATGTCGACAAATTGTTGACAATGCTTCGCGGCGTAGATGCTTCCGGGGAAAACCTTGCGGATAATGAAGAAGTTCAGGTTCGAGAGTCTCAGAACTCTCCACATGCTATAACCTTGACTATCCTGGCAGGAATTATATCGTTCTTGCATGTCACTTCGACCTAAGATCGTCAAGCTCATCGACAAATACAGCCAGAAACGAGGTGCGATCCCCTGATTTTCTCTCGAAGGATATATTGAGAGCCTCGTTTAGCCGATCTTGTATCGATGAACGAAAGCTTTGTGAAGGCACGGGTCATCTTCGATCGGATGATGGAAGACAGTCTTGCGAGACATACAGGGAGTACGTACTTCAGTCCCATTTGTTCACTTTGCGACTTATATCTAGGTAGTGTACGAGGTTGCCCCACGTCCAGACTATGGCCACGGACAAGCGCCATACGTCCACCAAGAGTACGGCCCTCAGCACCCATATGGTTACCCTGCTGCTACACCTGGCTTTGATCAGCAACTTCCTCAGCAACAGTCTCCGTACGGCTATGTTGCCCCGACTGGCTACCCCGAGAGTCCGTTCCCACAGCCGCATGCTGATCCTGGGTATGGACACGGACAAGGATACGCACCCGTAACTACTCAATCATACGGAGGATCTATCCCGCAGCCTGCACGATCTCCTTATCCTCAGCAACAACCACAGCGACAGCCACAACTTCAGCCTCAATTGCAACCCCAGCCTCAGCCTCAACCTCAACCTCAGCTGCAACCTCAACCTCAGTCTCAGCCGCAACCTCAGCCGCAACCTCAACCTCAGCCGCAGCCGCAGCCTCAGCCTCAACCGCAGCTTCAACCCCAAGTTCATCAGCAGCAACAGTATCATACCCCGGCAGTCGAAGTTACACAGGCGGCCCAGCCTCAGGAGCAAAGTCAGCAAGGAGCAGAGCAGTCCGGTCCCCCATACGTGTATGATCCACATACCGCGTACGCGGATCCAAACGTTCAAGCGTGGGCCCAATACTACGCGCAGGGAGGTAAAGACCCCGCAGGAGCTGTCTACTTCTTCTCGGTGCCCGGGGTGACAGGTGGTCCACCAGAAACCTCGCCGCAAGGGTCAGTCCATCCAGAACAAGGCGGTCAATCCCAGGGGCTCGCAACTACTTCTCAACCCCAAGCGACCTCTCAGTCGGACGGTTCTAGCCAATCATCATATTTCCCACCCGGTTCTACCGCATCGCAACCTCAAGGACAGTATGATGGGTATCACGTTCATTCTCCTAGTACTGCGCAGTTGCCAGCATCGCAGAACAGAGCAGGAGGACGGTATAGTTATCCTTCTGTTGAACCTGCTTCGCAATCACCGCAGGGCCTCGGACCTACGTACGGAGGAGGACCGGGGAGTGGGAGCGGACATGGACATGTTCCATCCCCAGTATACGGACAAGCATCAGAGTATGATAGCAGAGTTGGAGAGTCACAGCATCAGCTCTCGCAGATGGGTATTGGGCCTGGGGCGGGAGTACAGCAACATGCATACGCCGTGACTGGAGGTGCTCCGTCTTAGATGAAGAAGACATTGTGCATTGCAGATGGGCCATTGTGGAATTGGTAGAGATCGTTCTGTAAATTTGGCCAATGTATTGTCCATCAAACCCTAACCTTAAATTATTAAACCATTGCGCTGAAGGCGAGTGTTCACTTGAAATGGCCCTACCAACTCATGGGCGCGTTATTCTCAACACTACCGCCGGTGAGATTGATGTTGAATTATGGTCAAAGGTACGCACGAGGATCTCCACGAGACAGTTCCGCGCTCAAATGGTAGCGCGCTTCCAGGAAACACCGAAAGCATGCCGGAACTTCATAGCGCTTGCACTCGAGGGTGTGTACAGAAGCGCACTCCACAATCAGCGGCTGACCTCGCGTTAAATGACAGGATACTATGACGGTGTCATCTTTCACAGGTAGGGAGTCGCATTTCCGTACACCGTGCCTACGATCCATTCCTTCCACTCCCACTCAGGGTCGTTCCTGGTTTCCTCGTCCAAACTGGAGACAGAACCGGTACCGGTGCGGGTGGAGAGTCTTTTTATGGTGGTGCGTGTCTGTGTCTTGGGTGGACTTGTCGGCGGAAACATACGTGCTTGCGCCCCTGCAGAACCGTTCGAAGATGAGGTCCACCCCCGGTTGCGGTTTACCCATCGCGGATTCGTTGCGATGGCGAACAATGGAACGAAGAATTCGAACGAATCACAATTCTTCATCACACTCGGTATGTTTTCCTTAGCATTCTTTGTTCTCTGGGTGGTGTGGGACTGACGAACGTGGCTCTTGCGTAAGACCGGGCGGATGAGTTACATGGCAAGCATACGCTATTCGGGAGGGTTGTAGGTGATACGCTGTACAGTACGTCCTCGAAACTCTGTCTATATGTTCAATCATTGACGTGGTGCCGCGAAGATGTCTTGAAGATTGGAGAGATGGGTGCGTGCCCGTGTTACCCCGTTGTAGACATCCGCACAAAACAATGTGATAGAGCTCGACGAGAATGAAAGACCAGTATAGTACGTATCTCTGCTTTGCCTGTCCTTTTCCCCGCTGTGCTGCGATTCAACATGACTGAAGCTGACGCTGCCTAGCCCACCAAAGATTAAATCTGTTTCCATCGTTGATAACCCCTTCCCCGATATCATACCACGCATCACAGCCGCAGAGAAGCGTGCACAGCAACGTGCCCGCGAAGCTGCACAACGTGAACGGGAAGAAGCGGAGCGACGCCGGGGTGCCAAGAAGTCAGGAAGATGCCTCTTTTCAGTGCTTTACGTCACTAACCGACGGAACTTGCCTCAGGAATGTGAAATTGCTGAGCTTTGGGGACGATGAAGGAGCGGAGGCCGAGGATGCGGAATCCGTCGTGCCAAAGAAGAAGGACATGGCCCGACCTGATTGTCAGTATTTTTGCTCCTCCGTAATGAGCCACCTTTCTTCCTTAATATTGGATTTATAGTGATGGACGGCCCCGGGGGCCTGCCAACACCGATGCCCGACATCCGGAAAGCCTCACCACCCAAAAAAGTCGAGCGAGAAGAACGCGGCTTTAGTGCTGACAGCACTCCAGTACCGCCATCAAAAGTGTGTTCCAACTTTTATACACGCAAAGCAGTGACGTTCGCTGATGAAGCATGTGCAGAAGGACAAGGAGATGAAGGGCAAAGACACGGACGTTTCCAAAATCAGGGAAAAGCATGCACAAGACAAGGCATCGGCCAGGTATCACAGCATTTCAGGGTCACCCTTAAGCAGTGCTGACCCCTCCCGCAGCGACACACGTCGTTCCGAAATTGAAAAGATGGAAGCCGAGATACGAAAACTCACTCGACGACGCGAGGGTGGTGAGGATAGCGACGAGGAAGCCGAGAAGAAGAAGGCGAAGACGCAGAAATCATACCTAGCAGAAGAGCTTACAAAGTATTCCAAGGGTCGGGGACTACAAAAGAAGGGGAAGGGGCGAAAAGATGAAGGGGATGTGCTTGCTGCGATGAACAAATTCAGGGGCATGCTGCAGGCATCATCGACGTCTGCGTGGGGCTCCAATGATGGCGAAGATGAGCCCGGTGGAGACGGGGTCGCGGATGGAGATGGAGAAGAGGGAGTAAAGCTTCAAGCAGAAGATGAAGGTATGGAAGTGGATGATGATCGAGGGTTCATGAACCATGCTCTTCACTTTCCAAAGGATGATGGAGAAGAGACGAGAAAGGCTGAGCGGGACTACGAGGTCATTGATCCAAGACAACGGAGTGCAAGGGCACGGGAAGAAGAGAGAGAAAGAAAGCGCGCCACGAGGGGGAGGGGCACGGGTGGATTTGGTCGGTCACGACGGTAGTCCCTGTTTATCCAACCTGTGCATTACTCTTTAACCTCGGAGTTTGCGCTGCACCGAATTATCTATCTGCCACGCACCCTCCACCGGGATTATGAATTCATGCGGTTATCGACGTCCAACGCCTGGCATCCCTTTGGCCTGAATGACTCCAGGCTTGGGTGGCCGCATGTCCATTGGCACGTCACGGTTGCTACCGTTTCTAGACAATGGCCACGACCCATTGGCGTTCAAGACCGACAATCTTTCCGGCGAAGAAGGGCCGCCTGAATTAATGGAGGGGCAAGTATCCACAATACTTGGCAGAAATGGAAAGCCGATAGACTATTGCATCATATCATGATGGTTCACTCAACGTTGTTTCAGCGGCCTCACGTTTGCCATGTTGCCTGATTTCGATCACATCGTTATTTATTGTCCTTTTCAGGAAGGTTGGCCGCGTGGGAATTTTGGCTCTGAATTTCGCTCTTGACTTCGGTCGATGATTGTGCGACAACCGCTCAACGGAATTCAAAAAGAACATTGGCATTCCACTCGGAATACCCTGTAGAGTGCATCCCATGAGCTCCGGTGTCAAAAATATGATGTTTTGATTTTTCGGAATTTCAATGCCGCTGGAATAAGCATGTAGGGGAATCCATCCACTCGGAATCATGAAAATCAACGTGCGATGGATTCTTTACGAGCAAAACTAAGTACAAGCATAGTAAGATCATCTAGATAATAATGCCTCCAAGTCCTGCTTTGCATAACGCCTGACAAATGCTGCTGTTCCCTTGGATGCCCCCATTGATGCTGCAAGCTCCTCAAGACTCATCACGGAAGGGGAAAGCTGTGACAGATATCGAAAACCTTCGTCGTAAAGATGCTGTCCAAGGGGAGCAAATTTGAGGAAGTCTTTCTTCCGTGCCTCATGTTCATCAAGTGAGGCAAACCATGTGACAATCTTGGGTGTTTCAGCATCGGGAATATTGTCAATTGAAGAGAAGCGAGCATGAGGACCAGGGTGGGGATCTGTGGAACCAGTTGCCATAGAATTAGCAGGGGAGAGAGAACGCCGGCTGTTGGAGGACTGAGAAGTTCCAAGTGATGATGATCGTTGCTGAGCACCGAGGTTGGCGGGAGGCTGTGCGGTGGGTTGATATGGATACCATGAGCCGTCAGCTGCTTGAACAGGAGCTCCCCACGGTGCGGGCTGCATGATGATGACGGGGGCGGCAGCGGCAGGGGGAGGATAGAACCCATAGGCACCAGTTTGCGAATGGTAGGGAAGCTGCTGACTCGGATTGATTCCAGATGGTGGCATCTGAGATCGACCACCACGAGCCTGAATGGGAATCTTCGGCTGCCCAAAATTTTGAATTTGAGACCACAGTACATCGGGTATTTTCTCGACTGTGACTTTTGAGCTTGAGCCATCTTTCATCTGGTAATGAAAATCCTGTCAGTAAGAGTTGGACGGTGCGGCAATAAATTTATAACATACAATCTCCATGGCCCACATTCCCAGCCTCATTATGGTCAACTGATAACACATGGTGCTGTTGTCACCTGGGGAATAACAGTAGACAGGGCTGTCACCGTGTGTGTGCACATTGCAGGTCCACCGCTCCTGAAGTTCCTTGATGAGCTCTCATCTACGGTCATGCCCACTGTCCATAGCTGCAGTCGATGTCTGAGTCTGTTCACGTTGCAATCCTAATACTGTGCCAGTCTTTGCACCCTAGGAGGGAAATGTACTAGTAAGTCCAGGATCAAATGGTGCAAATTTGACATACCGTTCGATTACCTTTGCCACTTGGCTTACCATTGGACGAGTCAGCAAATTCGTCAATGATCCACTTGTCTTCAAAATATACTGACACGCTCTTGGGTTGGCGGGTGGATGGCTTTCCACTTGGCAGAAGTGGTGGTACCAGCATAGGACGCAGCCGCGCTTTGAAGAGATTGAGCTCCTCGACCGACTGAACTGATGTCGCAGCTTGTTTACTCTTTGGATCTAACCGATACTGCAGCCGAAGCAGCCCAGGCTCAGTTGAGCCGAGCTTAGTTGCGATGAGTATGCGAAGATCATCATAGCTGATGTTTGAGGTGATCTCAAATGGAGAATTAGTCCCATTGCGCTGCAGAAGGAAACATGCAATAGTAAAAGCTAATACACAAGTGTCAAAAAGGTGCAGTGTTACATCATCATGAAGCACTCACGACAAGTTTGTGGGTCATACAATGGTTTTGACGAAGCAAAAGACTTGCTCTTGGTGGTAGAACTAGGCTTGGCTGACCTTTTGTTCACTGGCGGTGCTGGTAAGCGGGATGCAAGGAATGCATCATCTGATTCCTCCGATTCAGAGCCAGATCCATCTAGATCAGTGTGCGAGCTGTCGGAGACATTGTTCAAATCCTTCGTAAAGTCTTCATCTGTGCCGTCCTCATTGAAGTCTCTAAACTCTGAGTCAGAGTGAGCAGGTCCACCACTTGACAGTGCAGTGAGAAAGCCTTTCGCTCCAGTGTCCTCATCAAGCCTAAACAGTGGCTGGAAGCTAAGCCCTGCGTCGTCATCATCATCATCATTAGGAAATTCAACTTGAAATGTGTCATCTTGATCATCGTCCTCAGGAATAGAGTGTAGTAACTGCGATCCATGAGAATTCATGCGGTCTTGCACATCTAAGATAGGTGGCTGTGAGGTCGAACGGCGCTGCCGCTTGACCTGGGCTGGCACTGCAGCAACACCAGTAGCAGTAGATGATGATCGTTTTCGTGCTGCAGGTTTCCGAGTCAGAGCCTTGGCAGTGGGGACAACTTGGGTGGGCTCTGTTTCGTGGACGACGAAAGAATCAATGGGAGGAACACTTCTACCACGTGCTGAGCGAGTGCGACTGTCTTGTGGGACACAGCCGTCGGATTTTCCAGCCTTCACACATTTTGTGCAGGCACTAGCCCCAGCCTCAAACTCACAATGGCACTTTGCCTTTTGACAGGCCTTGCATGCACCATTGGCTTTGGTACCTAGATTGTTTGAATGTCAGTTCTAACTGCTCGACATGTTTGCTAGCAAGCACCTTTAGTGGCCATTGAGACTTCAGCCATCCCAGCATTTTGCATACTACTTCTGGTGATAGCATATTTCTTGCACTTCTTGGAGCTTGACACCATGGGTGTCCTAGTAGTTCAAGCTCAAGAGAAAAAAGTAGCACGTGCTTGGTAAAAGCCTCGTGTCACACTAATGATCATCCAATATCGTCAAACAACAAAGTACTGATTTCATAAGTAACAACAGGAACTATTCACGTAGCCACAGTGCATGAACCAGCCCCATACATCTTGGGGAGTAATGGAGTACAAGGCGGAAAGGAGCGTCAGATATATTTCTTCGTCTGGGAGTTCCATCATAGCTAATCGTGTGTAAGCACCATTACAACGAAGATGATATTTCATGGCAGAGAATGTGAGCTCGATCGGATTGTAATCAGGCGAGTAGGGCAGTAAAAATTCACAAAGCATTCCCCTGCATGTTTATATAAGATATAGCAGCGGCAAAATAAATAAAAACGCGCACCGTTCGTGAATCAGCTCTTGAATATCTTGGTGCTTGTGGATCTGGCAATTGTCCATGACGATCACCGAGTTTGGGGCCGGGAAAGGTTGCATGTGATCAAGTAAGCCTTCAATAAAACACTTGAATGACTCTGTACAAAAAGACCCCTCAACGATGTTGCAGTGCAGAATTCCTTCAAGAGAGAGAGCAGGGAGAATAGAAAAGCTGTGTGATCATTAGTGATAACCGATAAGGATTGATTATGTGAGTGAGAACGCACCGTCGACCACGGATGAAGAATGCTTTGCGTTGTGCCTTGGTACCTCGGATCGACCAGGCATGGCCACGATATGTTGTACGGCGATCAACGGAGCTCTCGTCAACAAAGACAAGTTACCCTGGTTGATATCCTGTAATTCTAGCAACATAGTCTGCACGTTTCTCCACGGAGCGTTCAGCAGCAATACGGGTAATCTAGTGCTAGTAAAAATAGGGAAGACACGGCATGGATCAAGTTCTTTACCTTTTTCATAGTAAAGCCAGCTTTACGAAGCGTGCGCCAGATGGTGGACTTCGAGACAGTGCGTCCACATGATGCCGCCAACATTTCTTGTAATTCGTCCAGGTAGAGATCGGGTGCCTTCTCGATAGTGCCTAATAGAAACTGTAGCGATGTCAATAAGATCACTGTTCATTGATCAGTGAGAAAACGTACCTCGACATCGACATCACAAAGATGCTGGCCTTTTTTCCGTTCTTTGGGAGCTGTATTGAAGTCATTTTCTGGGTTTGGAACTGTCCCATAGTCACGAAAGTGCGATATGATGCGTCTAACCGAACGAATAGACAGGTCAACAGACATGGCAATTCGCTCATGATCCAGAAATCTGGAGAGCCGTATCACAGTCCATTGGATGTCAGTTGAGGTTTGACGTCCCCGCGGCATGTCTGTGACACAAAATCGGGAGCGTCACTGCAGGGAATATCGAGAAAACCTACTCTAGCCAGAAATCCCGGAATTCTGAAATTCCGATTTTTGAAACTGTCGTTTTTCGGCTCCGGTCGCTCAGTATGCAGCCTTCAGGTTGGTCCGAGTCGAACGGTATAGTTTCTGTGTAATTCCGGTGAGTGGTTGAGGCGCAACAGTCGATGGCAGGATGCGGCATGTTTGAAGTTCCAAAATTCCCACGCGGCCAACCTTCCTGAAAAGGACAATAATGCAGGCATTACGTGGAGGAATACTAGCGCAGGCGAAGGTAGGTACTCTTCAGGTGAATCATTTCCTCTTCCCCTTCTTCCGAGATAGGCTGAAATCCTGTTAAAAAGGTTCGGACAGCAGCTGGGCACACACGCACTTTTGAAAATTTCCAACTTCCCGGCAGCTTGTCACCGTCGAAACTAGCTGGCGCTCAAGTTAGTGCTTCGATTCACCTGGCGATGAGTAGAGGGCCGTCATTTTTGGCTTCGCTATTTGCTTACCCGTTATTAATTAAGATGTTAATTGGCAACCACCATGTACCAACGTTTACGATGGAGGCGGTACGTGCGACGGATGAGATAAATCTCAAGGAGTGGCTTCTGCAAATTGGTCTCGGGCCAGCCGTCCTAGCCAACAGATCGCATTCAGAAGGACCGTTATCATGGCATTGATAGCTAATCCCACTAAATGTACAATACCAGCATTATCCGTCCTGGCCAAGATGTCATCCCTTCAAGTTTATGACGTCGCCCTGCTGGCATTCTTTACATACTGGATATGGAGGATGTCAAAGCGACGACAGCGGCAGAAAGAGACGTCGACGGCCTTTTCACTGGCCTCATCTTGTGCTCAGTAGCCAGCGTTTAAAGCTACATTTTCCATTGCATAACTGGCGGATCATGCTCCGAGTTCGCCGGAAGCGACGGCATCAACATTCTACCTGATGTGACCAAACACGGTGGCTAGCGGACACAACCAGGCCCGGGCCCCACTTCATGTGTGATTTCATGTACCCACTCCATATCAATCTTAGACGGCGGAAAGCAAGGAGAACGAGGCGGACCTTGAGAAAGTGCCGCTCATTGATCAAGTAGCATAGCTTCATACACCTCCATGGACCCATAACTTCATACATGCTTCAAGTTTGCTCCGAGATCAATTCGCGATTTGTCAGCCATATTCCGGTAGATTCCGGTTTCCGACGCTTTCCAAACTGCTATCAGAAGAGACAAAGCGCCCGTCTCCGTCTTTTTAATTCCGGACCCAGATCTCAGCCCCATACTAACTCGTTCCTTGCTTCCGACGTCGATGGCGTTTTCTGGTGCTCTGGTAGGTGACTATTCAAACACGACGTGCATTCCGGAACTTTTTACCACCCATATAGACACTAACGGACCTCAATGACTTCATCACTCCTTCACAAGCATGCATCAAGCCAGTCGAGCAACTCAACGCCCCCGAGAACGTGAAAGAAGCCGGATCCGCTGCTGTACGTATCTCCCTCGCCCTTTCTGTTCTCCGTTCATAGAAAATGCACTTCCAGGCGGAAATCAGAATCGACTCGTCCGGATCTTACTACGAAGTGTCGTCCACTGCCTCCGTGCAGGGCGCAACGGCGCCCAAACCGTCGGAGCGCAAGTTGCAACAGGCGCAGATCAGTCTCAACGATTGCCTTGCATGCAGGCACGTCATTCACATTCCATGCGTCCTATGGGCGGCCCCACTCACATGTTCCAAAGTGGTTGCATCACGTCGGCCGAATCGGTCTTGATTACTCTACAGTCACACACGGAGGTGCTCAACTTCCTCGAGGGAAACCCACCCGCGAGTTCACCGGCACACAAGGTTCCAGTGTTGTCGATCGCGCCCCAATGCCTGGCGTCGCTCTCCGCGACGTTGTCGTCAAGCTCTGCTGGACCCGTGGGACTGAGGCAGGTCATGCGGCGAATAGCGGCGTTTTCCACGCAGGTGTTGGGTTTTGGACATGTTTATGACACGACCTTTGCGCGACATATCTCCCTGATGGAGCATGCGCAGGAGTTTTGGGAACGCAAACGGGGTGGTAAGCTGCCGATGTTGGCGAGTGCATGTCCTGGATGGGTATGCTATGCAGAAAAAACGCATTCCGAAATGTTACCCTTCATCTCTCGGACAAAGAGTCCCCAGCAAATCATGGGGACATTGGTCAAGTCGTGGTTAGCGAGCACTTGGGGAAAACAGTGCGTACTGGCACCCGTCAATGATAGTCATTGACTGACGCTTTACCGACCGTACAGACCTGATCAGATATACCACGTTACTGTGATGCCCTGCTATGACAAAAAACTCGAAGCGTCGCGCCAGGACTTTTACAATGACACATATTCGACGCGGGACGTTGACTGTGTCATCACGACCGGGGAAATCGAGCTGCTTATGCGTGAGAAGGGCTGGGATCTGTCTGTCCCAGTCCCGGGAGAAGACAACGCAGAAAATCTGGGAGACATCCCCGAGCTGCTGCTTCACCCGGGTACGAGTTCGGGTTCCTACCTCCATTCACTCATGTCTGCCGTTAGACACGCTTCTCCGGAGCCACTGGACCTCGACGTAAAAATGGTGCGCACGTCCGACTACGAGGAGTACACACTACACAAGCAGAGCAATGGCGAGGTCGTGTTTAAGGGGGCAAAGTGCTACGGGTTCCGGAATCTACAGAACGTGGTGAGGAAGGTCGGGAAAGAGGCAGGGATCCAGGTTGGAAGGGGTGCTGCTGGACGCATGGTTGGGGTAAGAGTGAGGGCGAAGAAGAACGGGGTTGATGTGGGCGAGAAGCGGTATGATTACGTGGAAGTGATGGCGTGCCCAGGGGGGTGCGTGAATGGTGGTGGGCAGCTGGGCCCGATTGGCAAGGCATCCGAGCGGACGGTAGACGAAGAAGGGTACGTGAGGAATTGGGAGGAGAACGGGGTTTCGATGACATCGGGGGGAGATGAGACCGGCGGTGTGGTTCCATCACAGGGGCCAAAATGGGGGAACCGCGAATGGACGAAAGAGGTTGAAAAGGCGTATTGGCACGACTTGCCAACGCCACCGCGATCTCCGAGGATTGGCTCAGACGAGTTCGATAACGCGGACCGCGTTGCACTGGGGGTGCAGGTGGACATGTGTCGACCGGAGGACGCGGGCCGGACACGATGGGATGCCGACATGGACACCGGCGCTGAGAAACGGCGGCGGGAGCTCTTCCGGACAGACTATCGGGCCGTCGAGAGTGAGGTCATCGGCCTGGCAGTGAAATGGTGACGACGTCATCGTCACCAACGTGTTTAGTTTATCACTTAGACTTGTACACACAAATGTTGTACAACAAAGCGTAGCAACAATAGTAGCTCTAAGTTACCGTGTCATTAGATGCTGATGCAAATTAGGGCGCGTAAAATCGGTGGATCATCGACGATGTTGAGCACCGCCTTTGAACCAGTACTGGCACGACGCACAGTACTCGGGGGTCGTGAATGTGATGGTTTCCTTCGAGTCGGGGCCAAGGTACTGGCAACCAATGAGCGCAGATCGTCGGCATCACGCTGGGACGACGTACCCTCTCGCAGTGACAGTCAGAACAATTTCGGGGATGACGATTTGAATGAACACAGTAGGGGCTTGAGCAATCGTTTTTTCTGACCTTGCGAGTCTTGACGACGGTCACACGTCTGCCTTTTTTTTCTTTCTAGAGTGTGCAGTACTCACCACTTTGTAGTGCTACGCGAGGCATGACAGGTGAGCTACATTTCGAGGAAAATAAGCGGCGTGGGACACTTACCCCGCAACCGTACTTGGTTCCTTCGCTGGCAGAGGAGGCAGTGTGAGACATCCAAAGAAAGGTAAAATTGATGAGAATACCCACGTTTCAAGATTGCACATTGCGGATGCGTCGATTGGGACAGGGCGGAGGAAAAATGGCTCTGACAAAGCGTCAGTTCACGGCGGAGGCAATGGTGGCACAGCATACCGGCACAGGTATGGACCAGAAGACGAGGCGATGTGGGGAGCGGGAATGGGGATGACAGTGGGGTGACAGTTGACTTTATACCTCGGCGGACGATCGTCCGTATATAGCGACAACGAAGGTGGGTTGGGTCAAGGAGTGTGGATGTATGGACGGATGGTCGGCGCAGTCACAAGACCATAAAAGAACGATCGGACGAGATACGATAAGAATCGCAGGATGCAAACCAGATTGAGATTAGTAACGCGTGTATAGAGTTTCGAGATTTGACGGACGATAAAAAGTAGAGCAAGATGATTCGGAAGGTGATGGACCTGATGACACGCATTTTCAATTGTCCGACTGTCCCACGCTGGAATGAATCACACCTCCACCCGGATCTCGACACACACCACCCACAACCACCGAACAAGACAACCTGCTCATCATTAGCGTCCGAGCAGTAATATCATCCGTCCATTTTCACTAGCGGCCCGGTGGGTGCACCCGACCGGTGTTGATGTGTGTTTGTGGAACCACGCCGATGACACATACGCCAAGCGCTGTCCGTAGTTAAGTTACACTGGCATCTCGCATGTCGACCACAGCGTCGTCCTCGTCACCAACAACGCGCTCGAGGACCCTTTTGTTCATCTCGTATCGCGACTCAAGAACAAGATCGTCTCGTTTTTCACGTCCCCTGTCGTCCTACGACGACCCGTACCAAGCCGGCGACGAACATGAGCACCTCATAGCACCCGGTGCGAGACACGTCACACTCGAAGCTCAGCTTCCTCCGAAATGGTACTCTTGTCGCATTCAGTTGGGAGTTTCCATGTCTTACGCCCCACGCGACTGTAGGGTCGATCTCTCAGACCAGGTCAAGGAAATCCTCGCTAACACCCAGGCTAAAAGTGCGTTCTTCATCCAATATCCGTCATCTCGTACACCAACTACCGTGATCAAGTCGGTGCCCTTGAAAAGCTGCACGCAAAGCATGTTCTCCCGGGTTTCGCGGACCGGACAGCTGAAGAAAGGGAGATCGAGGCAGCGACTACCGATATAACAAGAGTACGTGTCCATGTCCCGTTATTTCTACGTCCACTTCTTGACACGTTGCTTCCCTGTGCCTCCTTTACGTATTAGGACCTTCGGCGGTGCCACACTCTGATACAGCGCATTGGCTCAGACCCAGACCATACATTCCCGCCTTCAAATAGGAACCAACATGAGGTGCTTGCAGCTAAAAATGTACAGAGAGGACTTGCAGCCAGGGTGCAAGAACTCAGCTCAATTTTCCGGAAGAAGCAGCGCGTATATATGGAACGTGCGTGCTCAAGCGCCATTCATATCGGACGTCTTCTCTGATATCTACACCCTCCGAATCAGGTCTTCAAGGCCATGCCATCAAAAACCAAGACCTTCTTATTGCGTCGGGCACAATCACATCCAAAGGTTCCGAAGGCTTGACAGCAGTCGACGAGGATGTTCAGGCAGTAGTAAGCATGCCATGTTCTCACCACCCGGTGCAGGCTGAACCACCTCATGTTCCAGCAAGCACAAATCCAGGAAACGGATCAGACACATGATATACATCTCCGTGACCGAGAGCTGACGGAGATTGCCAACTCCATCGCTTCCTTGGCCGAGCTTTTTAAAGACTTGTCTGTTCTCGTGATCGATCAAGGGACTCTTCTAGACAGTGTTGAATATAATATTGAGCAAACTTCGGTGCATGTTACCGAAGCAGTCAAGGAACTGGATATTGCAACTCGGTTTGTCGCTTTCCCCCGGCACCTCCCGCGTCCTACTCAGATGAACTGAATCAACCGGATAGGTATCAAAAAAATACCGGTCGTCGCAAAATTATTTTTCTCCTCCTACTCATTATTTTCGGGTTAATAGTCGTCCTTATCTTCAAACCCCGCCGTCATCCTCCACCTACAACTATGCTCTCAGACCCCGTGTCTTCTCCGGATATTTCTGTACCAGTACCCCTGTATCCACAAATACCTTGATCAAAGAACAACGTAGAAAACACGTTCGTGTCTGGTCTACTCCTGCGTCTTTACAGACAAGTAGGGTCTGATTGGTATAACTGCCAAGGTTCGTCATGATGCCTTCCTTGATATTAGTATCGTGATGAATCCTGGCCAATGGGTAAGCCCCTCGGCTACATCATTATAGAGCTCAACCCACATTTGCCTCCGGCGCTTCGACCATATACGGGGCACACTATAGGGGCCTTTTGCTCATCGATAAAGCTGTTTAGGTAAATCTGGTTAACCATGCCAACGCCGTTTCCATTCCCCGCATGTAAAAAGGACTGCGACACTCGTGTAGCTGCCAGATGATGTGCTAGAACACAAAGAAAAGGTACTGTTCATCCCATGTCCCTGGGCCTGACTGTCAAGATGAGCCCGAATTATCTCAACGACGGACTTGGAAATGCCTCGTTGCATCACACAATATGCCTCATTCTCACCATCCGTTCGTATTACTGGTTTGTCCCAACCACCTTGTTGAAAAAGCTCCGTACCTCACGCAAATCCTGCTCCGCTGATCATTCACGCCTCCCCGTCTGCTCGGTAACGAGGTCAGCGAACCCTAAAAGTACAATTTGCGCCTATCTATTTGAAAGTCGGGTTACACGTGCGGCGTCGTTCCAGCCCATCATGAGGAAACTGAAAAGCTTCCAATTCGAACCCAGTCCTCATGACACACACGATGGACTTCTGCCCGCGTCCATCTGATGAGTCTTCCCCCTCCATATATGGGAGGAATCAGATTGATGTGACACCCGGCAAGTACGGGATTATCGTTTTGTCGGTTGAACGATGGTCCTGGTCAGATGGTACGAATTTCAAACATAACGTCCCGCCGACCTTCTTGATGTTGGTGTGCGCACTTTATGCCAGTTGAACCTAGAATCTTGACGCGTGTCCTGGATGCCATCATCGCCCTTTGAACGTGACATCCCTCCTGACTCGATATCTCGTAAATTCACCCGTCGGCCGGGTTGGCGCGATGCGTGTACGTGTCGCGTTGCACCAGTGCTGACACGGCACGTACCACGTTTGTCTTCGTAGTCTATCCAAACGCCTACAGAGTGTCAAACAACAGATGCGGGCGGAGAGAAGAGAAAATGTCTCGCCAAGACGACGATCGTGACGGATCCAGCGCGTCATGGTGGTGCCTGTGGAACGGGGGCATGTAGGGTCAAGCCTCCTGGATGATCATGCGCCACGACCCAAGGAAAGGGGGCCGTAATGATGGTAAGCACCCGTGGTCTTACCCCCACCGAGTTCCCGTCACTTCGGACCGCAGGGCATGTGTTCACCGGTAGGGTACTCTTAAAGACATCAAGATACTGTACACATTCAGTAAAGATGGTCACATTAGTACTTTTTTCCCCCGCTTTTTTTTCTTTTCTTTTTTTACCCGGGAGCTGACTGGACGCTGGACAGTTGTGTAAGCGTTGAAGCATGGTACTAGTAAAAAGGTCAGCGCCTCGTGTGCTCATGTATACACATCGATAATGGCCGATTGATACTAGATCATCAAACTCGGTACCAATGCTCGACTAGACGGGAGATGACAAGGGTTGTCATCCGATTCATCCCGATAGCACTCAATCGTAATCCTCTGTCGAATCCCAACAATCCCAACATACAGGATCAGAACAAAAGGGCTTCATGATGCTGCAGATTTCAGCTCATCCGAGGGGCGACGGGATTGATTTTTTCGACATGCCTGCCCCTGCTTGCCCCTTATCCAACAGCAGCTCTGCTGTGACATCATATTTTCTAAACGCCGGGTTCGCGATCGCACCCGCTTTCAGGATGGGGTGGAGAGGCTCCGAGTCACTTTCTCCGCAGTACTGTTAATGTATTGCAGACGAACCAGCACACGCGGGGTTTCGAAAGACCGTAACATCGTTCCTTGGCTTGGATTTTGACGAGAGTCGAGTTCACTTGCCGACTTGTTGTCAACACGTTCCGATCCATTGCGCCATGGGGGGACACTGGCAGCTTGTGAGTCTACCTTGTTATCTCTCCAGGGAGACTGATTCGTCGTGCATGCACGCAGGTAGGTTTCATCCTCGATGGAATCTTTGCGGGAGCTTTCTTCGTTGTGCCTCATGGCTACATCTAGGGTTCTCTGCACCAAAGTCCTGCTGCCATCCGTCACGGTGTTTGTTGTTGTGAGGGCGAAAACCTTGCCCGCTCTCCGGGGCATATAATCAAGTCATTGTCCGAGCAATCACTTGTTCGCAAGGCACCCCCGATCATTCTCTTTCAACATGTTGACCAACGTTTGTTACACGGGCCATGTCACATCTTTCCTTGATGTTCTGTGACAATCCATACGGAGCCTGAAAGTCTGAGCTCCCAACTTTCCCGACCCCCGTCTCCACGTCCAGTTCCCCCATCGTAAGCCACAATCGTGTGGGGACTAGGAAGCACCGTTAGTCCGGAACTGTTCTTTTCCGGATCGGAATTCAGGAGACAGATTCCGACACTGAGCTTGTAATCCGTCCCTCCCGGAAGCGATCTCAGGGATTGGCTGCGTCCGGCGCATCGCTGGCTTCCTTCCGTCTCCCTCGGGCTTCCGCAATTCATCACAGTTCCTACGATCTAGTGTGGCTCCGAATTGATCCAACGACGGAGCAAACGTTCTCGAAACCTAAATGGTCTCATTTATAGTGAGTGAGCTGCTGGTGTAAGATACGGAATGACAGCTTGATATTCCGAACGAGAACTTGAAGGGGCCGCTAGGGCTATGATCGGCACCCCCCCCCTGTACCTTGGCGAGACTGCAGCCAACTGAAAGTAAAGCCCCAAGCCACCCACCAGCATCTTGATGACTCGGGAGGCTGCAACCCCGAGGACACCGGAATACGAATTCCAGAACAGACGATGCAAGGAGAATATTCACCCGAGGGTCGGAAGAACTAGCGCCGGTGAACTCAAAGCTGCCAGCCCGTGATGCCTGCCGTGCTAAAACTCGGCTGGTATCAGATTGACGCGTGCCAACGATTGTTAGAAGGTAGATTATCTAGGCGTGCAGCGGCGCCACCGGGCCAATAAGTGCTGACCGACAGAGTATATGTGTTGGTCGGATCCCTGGCGTACGTATCAAGGGATGTGGGACATGTCGTTTCGACATTCCGAAGGTGGTGGCTGAAACGAAGGGTCGGTTGGTCCAGACCAACAAACTTCCGAGCTTCCGACCATCGACCCTAGTAACATAGGCGCAGTCAGTTTGACGAGTCAACTCTCCAAGTGATAGCTCAAGACACTGAAGGAACCAAGGGGGTATTATTATAGTTTGTACATACGGTACACCAAGGAGGAAAGTCGTCCATAGTATGGTATATCACATGTCACACATGCCTAGTACCTATCCATATTTCAACAAGATTGTGCAGCGATCAGCTCAGAGGACGCTTACGCCAACGCTCCCTGCAGAATAACCATTAGTATGGGGCAAGCCTGAGGTAAACAGGTGATATCAGCGTACCATGGGGTCCCAAGCTGGCAGGACGACCGGATCGCCTGACTCAAACACCTTGACAAGGTCTTTCGGGGCAAACGACTTGTGCACCACGACCTGGTACACGAACCTGAGTAGGTCGCATCAGTAAACACTCGACACAGAGCGACAAGAAACACCTACTCATCAAACCACTTGTCGCTCATGACCATAAAACCCTTGTGGCCGCTGTCATCGCCCCACGAGTTTTCAACCTTGAAGCGAACCGGGCGACCAGTCTTCTCGTCGATGTGTACACCAGTGATCACCATCGCGTGGCTCATGGATGACTCGTTGGTTTGCAGGCGTTGGGCTTTGGTCAACGACAGGGAGACATTGAATGCTTGCTAATGTTGACCCACGAGAATCAGTACCAAGCATAACTACGAAGCGCTACTGACCGACCTCGTACTGGTGATAGGCAGTGTCCATAATGCCGACATCTTTCAGCGAGGACGAGAATTGACCAACATCACACCCGAAGAAGATTGGTTGGCCAGCCTTGATCGCCCGGACGACTGCGGTTTTGAGTTCATCGCTCGTCGTGTTGACGTCTGGAAAACGGTTATAATTTGCACATGTATTGGAGAGAGCGACACTCACAAAGAACAGGGCGGCCACCCCAGATATTACCAAGTTTATCGACGGTATAGAGCTTGTTGTAGGTGTTTCTCGGATCGTTGATAAGCGAGAAAGACTCCGCAGGCTAAATGAACGTGGTAAGCACCACATCTGTCAAAGACAAAGAAAAACGACCAACGGGGTATCTGGTGGTAAACGCCCGATAGAATTCAATAGGTGTACCCTCCCACTTGCAAAATTTCCCATCTTCGTTGTAATATTCCCAGGTAAACGAAACATCGGGTCTCGGTGGGACACCGAGAGTCGCGGACATGATGGTGTAAATTTCTTGCATAAGTTGCTCTTTTTTCGCGCGAAGGGTCAACTGCACTTGTTCGGCTGACAAGGTCGCATCGGCGCGAAGAGAGACGGAAAGAGCACGAAGGGTGAGGGCATGCTCGCGGAGCTTGGTCTTTAAGAGGGAATTGATGGGCCCGGAACTACTAGCGTGCAACGAATCGGGGTACAAGGGTTGAGGAACAAGACCATAAGTCTAGAGCACGGAGGTGAAACAAATGGCTCGAGAAGCGAAATTGTACCAACCTCGAGGATGTTCACGACCATGTCCCATTGACCACCATCGCTGATGAGGTCGTTTGCAAGGAAGTTGACGAGTCGGTCTTCCACCGGAAGGTCAGCATTCTCGATGGATAGCTCAAGGTAGTAGTTGGACTTGTTGAGCTTGTCCCAGAAGAAGAGATATGACTGTCAGAGCAATGTGTCAGAAACGCACGGGATGCAGAGGGCCATTTGCCAACTTGGGAGCACTGAAAGTCGTTGAGCTTGAGCTTCTTCATGACCTCGTACCGGATGATGTTGGTTGTTGCGAAGAGCCAACAACGACCGCTAGACTTCTGGTTGGTGACGGGCCCGGTCTTGAACTCGACCTGAGTGTTGAAAACATGGGGAATAGCAATCTGGGCTTCACGGGAAGTCAGGGTAGTCTTTATGTTGCTGTGGGGCAAGATGGTGCGGGTCAGCTGGATTTTCGGATCGGCAGCTGCAGTGGATTCCCAGGCGTCAATGTTGGCGAGCTGGATGGAGCCGTTGCTAGACTTGGGCTCTGACGAAGACACCTCTATACCCCGGACGTTATTCGGAAGAGTCTTCTCGTCGATGGACTTGCTGGTACGGTCGGTTATTCTGGTGGACTGGGAAACGACCTTTGAAGTTGCGGAACCCATGGTGAGAGAGGGAGAGAGAGAGTAGGATGGCACTTGGACTGATCCGTTCATTTATATACTACATCCACGTCTTAGCTCCCGCGCCGGTGAGTACGCATGCGACCCCCGGACTCGGTAACACTAGCTTAATATACAGGTGGCAGTGACCATAAATCAGATCTCAGACACCATTGCATCCTGGTGTCGCAGGCATGTATATTGAGTTTCATCCACACGAGTCGTTTTTGCGAACAAAATGCAGCGCACACAGAGGCATGCAGATCAAACACGACACTCGCGGACTGCTTGTGGAGCAGGCCATCATTACTTCAGCGATTCAAGACGAAGTATGTTTTGGAATAAGAGGGTACACATGCAAGCCACACCAGCAGACTCGGAACAATTCGTTTTTCCTCCCTTGGGAAACAGCACTTCAAGCGCCGTTTTCTTGTGGAAATTCTTCTAGAATGTCCTGTAGAACCTCGTCCAGTAAGAGCGCTTTAAAAACGTGTCTTGGCAGACATACCTTCCTCCTCATAGCTTGCACACTGTTAAATGCGGTGACATAAGGCCTTCAAGAGTAATGAACACCACTAGTCACTAGTAACACATCACGGCAATTAGGAGAATTACACACCATGCATGAAGAGTCGCCCTCTCTCGGCGTCATACACGGCGGACGTGCTTCCAGACGCCAACTCGCCAGGGTCCTCAAATACCTTTCGAAACGAATCAGCTGTGTCTTTTCGCGGATTCTAAATTAGATTCATGTACCTTGTCGGTGTTATACTTTTCCCCGTAGAAAGCGCCGGGGCCGCGGTTGACTGTGATCCTCAATGCAGAAGAGGCAATCAACACAGAAGGGTCGTTGATTTGCCGCATGGCCATGCCGAGAGCATCAGAAAGTCCTTCATAGCAACTTATTCATATTGTTCGGTGATATAGAGTAAAGCACAGCTAACCTACCTGCAGCCCAGAGTGCTCCGTTGGCATCGATGGCCAGATTGTCCAATGCCCGATCTGTACGGGGAAGAAAGATCAGACGTGTAATAAAAGTATCAAACGGAACTCAAACCAGTCTTTATAACCTCCGTAAAGGTAAGAGTGTTGTCGGACTGTCGTTCCAGAACTGTAACACCCCCAAGGACACAGTCCGCGACATAGAACGTATCATTACCGAGATCTGTCCCTTTCACTATGCCGTTGCTGGCATGTAGTCCACTGTAAGCAACTTTGCAACCCTGATCTGCATGACAGAAACCAATGAATGTGTTGGGAGTCAGTGCTAGCAAACCGACAACTCTTCTCTGAGAGAGGTATCAGACTTTTGGGTACAGGGCGCGAGAAAGCTTATTTACAAAGCCAGTTTTGTATTTGTGATCATTGGTAAAATGGACGCTTTTTCCGTCTGGGGAACCTACGACGTCATTGGGGGTGACGACGACAGCAGGGTCCTCGAAGGTCCTGACGTGCTCTAGCGTGTTGCTTTCAATATGGGTTCTGAAGACCTCGATGACAGAATCTGCGCCAACTTTGCGTGCGTCTGCTGATTTAGGTTTCCTGTGGTTGACAAGGTACACGTAAAGGACAGAAGGGTCGTCGACAGAGGGCACGACATCCATTCCATGCAAGGAAATTCCGCCAGAAGACAGGGGTTCGGAGAATGTGAGCCGGTTAATGGAATCTGTCAAGGGATCATATGTAGCCACATAGTCCAATTCAGACCTTCCAGATGCATTTAATCGATCCAAAGTGGGTGTCCAGTGGCTGCGACTGTGTGGTGTCGAGCAGGCAAGATAAACGAGGCCAGTGGGCTGATGGAGCACGAGTTCTGCAGTGTAAGGCGGATTTATTTTGGTTTTGTCTGGGGAACATGAAAGCTAGACCTACTCTCACACGCCCGGAGTTGAGGTACTATCTTGCAGTTGCCATTCCCGACAGGGTCGATGACCCTGCCCACACCGAGTCCAGACAAGGCGGGTTTTATATGGATGTAGAATGCACCTAGGAAGGCTAAGAGGACGACTGCGACGCTGAGCAACATCCCACCCGAGATCATGGTGAGAACTAAGAACCCACTCAGGGCCGCATCGACATCACCCGTACATGATGGAAGTAGCGGGAATTATAGGATCTGACCCACGTGACTAGTTGACCCTGAGTTATCTGTTTTAAGCTTGGCCATTGACTTCGGACCGTAACCTAGTTAGTCATTGCTACTACGCTGCACCTACAGTGATCACGTGCAAAAGGAGAGCCGTGCGCAGGGGTCAATCTTTCGGTGTCGCATGGCGTGTAGCCATGCCTCGAGGAAGGAATTTTTGCAAAGATAGAAAGCTGCCTACGAGGTAGCGAGGAATGACACGACGAAGTCTATTGACAGTGCAAACAAGTCGTAACTGGGTCGTGACCACCAGCTGGGGCACGACAAGGCAACGAGAGTGACATGACAAGACGGAAAGGACGAACAATGAACCAACTAGTAAGAAATGTGGCCAACCGCACGGGTATACCCCAGGGTACTTACCGGCGACCCGTTGTGAATCCACGGATCATGGCGCAGTGCGCAAGGCGGATGGGGTGGTGGCGATGGTGAGCAAGCAAGCACGCGCATGCATGCGGACACCGTGGTCTGCGTATGAGACATGCTCACGCACTCATGCGACAGCGGGCGAGGGCGAGTGAGCAAGCGAGCACGACGAGCGACATAGGAGGAAACAATTACTCGTGCGAGTCAAGCGGAGATTGAAATTGGTGGGTCGTCGACTGACCTCGCTATAGTAATGTTAATTGAAGGCGAGTGCCACCATCTGGCACCCCCACTGACCGATCCCACTCATAAACAGCTCGATTCACCTCTTCACCTCTTAAAATGACCATGAATGTCTTGCAAGTCCGTTTTCCATTTCTCCTCCCAATGCAACAAACAAACTCGCTGAAATCGTAGGTCTCTGCGCCAAGTTTGGCGTACATCTGTCTCGGCGGTTTCGTTGTCCTGGTAAGCCTATGCACACATGATTCTCTCCTTTGCATCCGTGCTGCGGGTAAAGGAGCACATCATTCTGCCTCATCATAGGCCAGTGACCCCCAAGCTCACTGCATCATTTAGTTTTCTATGGCATCCCTCCTAGTGAAGGAAACGGTTTGTTCCAGTCCTCGTCGCGGTCTTATCTATCCGACTGAACCATCCTTAGCTGTTCATTAATGAAGTCGTCCTTGGCACTGGTTTCGGTGTAATTATTGGCCCTTACTTGGCCAACGCCTTTGATCCTCGAGCCTGGGGCTCCCAAGAGAACAAAATAACCCTCGAGCTCATGCGCGTCGTTCTTGGCACTGGTTTATTCGCTATGGGGGTAGAGTTACCATGTGCCTACATGAAAGAACATGCGAAAAGTCTGCTCATCATGGTTGTTCCTACCATGGCTTTCGGCTGGGTTATTGTTTCTGGTACATTTCTTAACCTCACATCGTCCACTTTGTCATTAGCTTTTACTCTCCTATAGCGATCTTGCGTGCACTCTTCCCCGGCCTAGACCAAGTCTCAGCACTTTGCATTGCCGCTTGCCTCACACCAACTGATCCAGTCACCTGCGCTGCCATCACCCGTTCGTCTCTCTTACTTCCCATACCTCGGCCTGATATTCACCCGATCTTCTGTTTAGGTGGGAGATTTGCTGCTATGCATGTTCCTGTCGGCATTCGTCGAATTCTTTCAGCCGAATCTGCGGCGAACGATGGCCTGGCATACCCCTTTCTCAGTATTGCAATTTACTTGACTGTCGAATCGTCAATCCGCGTAGCCATTGGAGAATGGTTCCTCATTGGCTGGTTATGTAAGTTGGTTCATGTCCAAGGTTCACCATCAACGTTCTAATTTGGTTGCATGGTGCAGATGAGGTTATCCTGGGCACCATTCTTGGAGCTATTCTTGGTCAGTTACTATTTACTGCTGGAGAGTGTTTTGGCTTACTTTTGTTTGCAGGGTTACTATTCTCTAAATTGATGAAACTTAGTCACCGCAAGGGTTTTATTGATCGCGAGTCGTACATCGCGCAGTACTTGGCGCTTTCTATATTCACGATCGGTGTGGCGAGTTCCATCGGTGTCGATGATCTTTTGGCAGCCTTCGCAGCAGGTCGGAGGGTTTCTGTGGTCTGTTAACATGTCAAGTCTCACCCTTCGAAAGGTTCTGCAATCTCATGGGATGGCCATTTCAATACCCAGACAGAGGATGATTCATTTTCATCCGTAATTGACTATGTTTTAAATTGCGGCTGCTTCATCTATATCGGTGCCTGGCTTCCTTTTGAATCGTACAATTCGCCAGAACTGGGGCTTACTCCATGGCGATTGGATGTACTGATGCTTGCAATCCTTGTCCTGCGACGCATCCCCCCTCTACTTTTACTTTACACCTGGGTACCCGAGATCACGTCTTGGAAGGAAGCGCTATTTGCCGGACATTTTGGTATGCCAACGCAATATAGTGTACCATGATCCAGTACTCACTTTTTTTTCCCCCATAGGTCCTGTGCGTACCTCCCCCCCTGTTCTGGGATACAATGATGACCGCGTGTTCCTTCTTGTATAGATGGGTGTCAGCGCGGTTTTCGTTTCTGCCTTGGCTCTCACACGCCTGCCAGTACCCATGAATCCACCTGCTAACCAGGCGCAGTTGCTTGCTGCAATGATCCAACCCATCGTATCTTTCGTAGTGCTTGGTTCCATCATCGTCCGTACGTATTATTCTTTGTCGTTTGTGCGGCAATCAGAGAGTCATACTTCATCACAGATGGTCTCTCCATTCCGTTCTTCAACTTGGGAAGAGAGGTCCGCTCTCGCACTGTCACCCTTACCAATACGTGGACCCGTACACGAACTGGGGCAAGTCTTCCCGACTGGGTATTCTACGCGCGCCGTCCGGAAAAAAATCCAGGCGCTCCCACTGCTACAGGCACCAATGTTGATGTTGAATGTGGAATGGAAACTAATGGGCAAGGTGACTCCGTGACTGAAGCCGGATCCAACCGGACGGATAGCGGTCCGTCTTCAGAAATCGTGATTCCAGCTACACCGGTGGAAGAGGAGGTGGTGACCATCAGCAACGGTAATTCTGGCAATGAGGCTTGTGACGTAGCGACCGAACCCACACAAGTCTGTCTTTCGGCTATGTTATTTCCGCTGATGGTCCGCTGAAGAACCTTTCTTTCTAGGTCGTTGGAGACTGCATTGAAGTACATGGAGCAGCTCTGCAGCCCAGGCTGGTACGATTCCTTCCCGCTGAATAACATTTACCTCGAATCTATATTGAACTTGATGATCTTAACGAGACAGTACGGTCGATGCTGGGTGCCTTTTGGCCGCTTGCGTCGATGATAGCCATGCACTTAAGTTATTCCCGGATCCGGGATGATTCCCATAACGTTACAGTAACTCTTGACCTTAACTCGTACCATAACCCACGATGTCACTTTTTTGGTCACCCTCTAGAATTTACAATGCGTTATTCATCTCGTACGGCATTCATCTCGTACGGCATGTGTTGTGATGGGCTGAAAAAACTAATGGGAATAGGCAATAAGCAGGGTATGTAAAGCGAAATGATCGAACGCAAGGACAAGGCCCACTTGGAATGTAGTATATCGAAGTTGTACCTTACAAGTATAATGCACGGATCCACAGTGATTGTGAGCATAAAGGAGAGATAGTATATGGAGAAATGAAAACGAGTGACATGTCCCATCGCGACCAAACTATTCAAACGGGTTCGTACGACCAGCCTGTGTTGCGACGCAGACGTGAGCAGTATAAGTCAGGAGATGCGCAACACCGTTGCAACCCCACGTACCTGATTGTCGCCTCCCCGATCGGGACCCTCACCACATCCACACAACCAGTCATGCCACCACCGGACCTCTCGTCTCTCCTCTGGATCTTCGCGCGGCGGCGGCCGAAGGGCTGGTTGTGGTGTCGGTTGGAGCGGCGTCGCGTGCGGTATATCTTCTGGTGGGGGAGGAAGATCGAGGGGGCGAGGGGGCGGAACAACGGGTGTCCTACTCGCCAAAGACCGTTTGCCAGCATGCGTCTTGCTCTCGGTGCCGATGCGCGTCCCCAGGTCGGCCTGCACCACCTGCTGCGCATGTGCGTCTCCAAATGGGGAGCGTGAAGGCGGTGGCATTGGCGCGGCCGTTACAAGGGTGGGCGGGGGAGTGGGTGTGCGCGTGCGTTCCGAGGGGTGTACAAAGGGGTTTTCTGACGTGCGCGTGCCCATGCCCGCGTCCAAGCTCGTGTTGCGGTCGAGTAGAGAGGGACTGGGAGAGTGCACTGCGACGTCCGCAGACGAGTGGGTGTGGTCGATGTCATCGAGGGGGACGCCGTGCCCTTCGCGCGCGACGTCGACGGTTTCGAGCAATTTGAAGGCGCGGGGGCTGCCTGGGCCTACGGAGGTCCCGGTGGAGGTCCGGCCCGAGAGAACGAGGCTGGCGGTACGGGTGACGGTGGAGAGGAGGGAAGGGCCGGAAGTGTATCGCACAGACTCTCGGGCTGATTTCCGGCGTTGTCGTTCGGCAAGCTCCCAGCGTTTGAGCGTCTGTTCATCACCGAAAAGGAAGAGAACAAAAAAGAAAAAAGATCGTCAGCGCGCTGGCGGAACGTGGACGGCAACGCCCCGGATTGCATATGCGAAACCGGTTCGAAAAAGAGGAGCGGGTTGCCCGTATGAGGGGTCTGGATAGGAAAGGGCGGTCGTGCACGTACCTCTTCGACTCTTCGCGTCTCGGCAGCTTCGTCATTTATGGGAGGGTACGCTTCGTGCGGGCTCACGCGATGTTGGGCATCCTCTTCTTCTTCATCGACCTTCCTCGAGACGGACGCTCCAGGGGCGCGGGTGACTGAAGACCTCATCTAGAAATGACGGGGAGGGCGGGAGCGAGGGCAGTACTGCAACTTCGGGGTGCGG